>CAXAKX010000783.1:0-34039 GCA_963969525.1 Ontholestes murinus
TGATTTAATTATTTTCAACGCCTGACCATAGATAATATTTGATATATTGACGGTATTGAACATATGTATTAATTAATTTTTTGTGCTAATGGCGTTGAAAAATTTTCAAACAATGTACCGATGTACAAGATCGGGAAAATCCGCGGACAGCTGTTTCGCCATTATTGTGGCTCGTCAGCACGGCGTATCTCTCAATCTCGCACATCAGTACAATTTTTTGGAACTTATATTTATTGTTAATTCTTCCGCCTTAACGTTGGAATGAAACTGCGGAAGATTTACCTTATTAGCCACTTTTAGGTCGCACACATCCAAATTGCTCTACCAAGTCATGTCACTAAGGATATGTTAGCACGAACCATGACGAGTGAGCGTTAGAATCCCCCAAAGTGGTTATTAATACATAACAGTTATGTCATTCAATGCCTGGCGGTGCTTTAGTACGGGGAGTAGTTGTTGTAACTGTTAACTGGAGTTTTTACATTTATTGTAAAACATAAGTGCAGAAATGCTCATAGATATTTAATTATCTCACTATTAATTTTCATTATTAATAACTGCACTACGAATTTTAATATTTAATTCGCATATTTAAACGCCGAGAGCGGGCTTTTTATCTGTGGTGATATCGTTTTTTAAACGCGTCTCTAAAATCGAACATCGGCAATGGTTCAATTCTATTAGGAATTGATTCATTCTCGCGACGGCCTTTCACCAGAAAGGACGCGCGAGTTAAGGCGGATTCCCAAGGCCACACACGTGCAGTTCCCTATCTGCGTGGAATTCCGGAGTCATCAACTCTTAGTTTATAAATACATCCCACAATTGTAACAAAGTCAGTAATAAATCTGTTAGTCGCATTTGTCGCATGAATTATTTCTCAATCAACGCTCCTGAAATAAAAAGTTACTTTTTAAAAAGTCAATCGATAGTTGATCAACCAAAACTGGCGCAGTCGGTAGGATACGTCGAACGGTGAAAAAGACAAAAATCGCTTTGACCCGGTCCGATAATCGGTTAATTCGACAAACGATCCACAACAAAACATCGGAGACGCAGAAAACTTCAAACGGACACACATCGCCGGAAGCACCTGCAGACCCGAAGGAAGACATCGACTATCGAGGGGAGCATCCAGAGGAAAGTCCCAAATCGACGATTCTCCGGAACCCATAGAGTAGGAAGACCTGGAAACCACACATCGCTGGATTCTATAGGCAATAGAATTAAGAAAACCACGACAAAGAATGCAGAAGTACGCTCTAACCCTAATGTAAGTTTCCAATTAATTATCCGCTTTCAATCACACTCTTACACTGTTTGATTTTCTTTAATACGCGAAAAATAACAATAATTAATTAATATAAGCTAAATAATAAAAAACTCTATAACTCATGAACGAGTTCGAAAATATAATCGAACAATTGAACGATATTCACTTAGATATAGTTGAACAAGATAATTTAAATATTCCCGAAATGGCTCTAAACGTCCCACTAATGCGTTATCAAGCAGATAACATTCCAACGTTTGATGGAAACCCAAAACAACTTAATAGATTCATAAATTCTTGCGAACATTTTTTGCAAGCATTTCAAAACGTAAATAATGTAAATGACCGCATTAATATCTGTTTGCTTGATACGATTCTAAGTAAATTACGCGATCGTGCTGCTGATTTAATCGGCACTAGAACCGAATTAAACACGTGGCAATTAATTAAAGATGCATTGAATCAAACATTTTCGGATCAGAGAGGTACAGATTGCCTAATTCAGGATTTGATCTCAATTAAACCATACAAAAATGAAACACCAATTCAGTTCGGAATGAGAATTCAAGACGCTAGAAGTTTGTTGTTTGCTAAATTAAATACCACTATTCAAGACCCTAATGAAAAATTAATTAAGATTCGTCATTACGACGATTTTGCGCTTAAAACATTTATAAACGGATTGCCATACCATATGCAACTAGTAGTAAGACTTAGAAATCCGAACTCGATCGAACAAGCATTAGCATACGTAACGGAAGAAGAAAATTTCAAATACATTAACAACGGACAGAATCCGAATTTCCGACAACCCACATATAGACCACAACCTTCTGTAAATCCAAATTTTACACGACATCCACCCAAACCGAACAATTTTGCACAAAAACCAAACTTTTACCCCCCAAGATATTCACAACCGAATTTCTCTCAACAACCTAATTTTGCTCAACAAGCCAATTTTTCTCAACGACCAAATTTTGCTAGACCACCTATGTTTAATTTTCAACAGAGACCGTTTTCAAATGCAACGTTTATTCCGCGTCCCGCAATAAATGCCCAGCCTCAGTTAAATCAATTTAACAAACCGAATTTTAATCAATTCCCGAATAACTCAAATAATAAATTTGGCAACCAAAAAACATTTCCATTTAATCCAAAATTAAGTTCAATAACTAGGAATAATTCTCAACGTAAATTTGCCCCTGAGCCAATGGACACAACGTCAGGATACGCCACACTTAGACCGAAACCTACATTTATCGCGGAAGAGTTATTTACCCATCAGATAAATGACCTTGATCCTAATTCGTATCAATACGAGACCAATTATGAAACACCAAACGACCAATTTTTCGAACCGACCAATAATTATTATCCTAATGATCCTGAGTATGAATTTTACAACAACGAACATATTAATCATGATCAATACTTTGACGTAAATAATCAGTCGTACAATTATATTAATAACGAAGGTTACGTAGAAAACCAAGATCAAAATTTTCACCTACCTTGCCCGGATCAGAAACAAACATAATTACTATTAATAACATTCATGCAAAACTACCATATATTAATGTCCCCGAACTAAACGCAAAATTCCTAATAGATACTGGAAGTACCAGAAGTTTAATAAACCCTGAACTTGCCCACACATTTTATGAAGATTTTATTTCGAATGAATCATTTCAAATCGAAACCGCACACGCAATGACAGAACATAATGAAGTTGCAATAATTCCAGTTTTTACCCCGTTTCAAACTAATAGCTATCATAAATTTTACTTATTCGACTTTTCTCCAAATTACGACGGACTTATCGGTGTAGACCTTTTAAATCAATTAGGGGCCAATATAAACATACAAACAAGAAAATTAACCACACCCAGTGTCGAAATCCCAATAATTTACGAAAATTCTAAACTAACCAATAAAACAAATCAATTTAATGAAAGGTTTCTAATTATTCCACCTCGCACACAGCAGGTTATACAACTGCCAGTAGAGTTAGATAATGGTATCGGAATTTTAAATTACACAAATTTTGGTATAAAAACAGAAATGCCAAAAGCATTGGTAAATGTCAAAAATTACCTTGCAATTACCACGATCACAAATTCAGGAGAAAACGCAATAAAAATAAAAATAAATGCACCTTTTGAAATCGAAAAATTAGACGTATGTGACGTTAATTTCATAGAAAAAATGGAGACCGATGAAACGCCTTTCGGTACTAATTACGATAATATTTTAAAATCAAACCTAAAAAATTTACGATTAAACCATTGCAACACAGAAGAACGTGACGCGATTAGGAAATTATGTTTTGAATTTAGAGATATATTTTATTCAGATAAAATCCCATTAACATTTACGAATCAAATTCAACACAAAATCAATTTAAAAAATGAAACCCCAATTTATACTAAAAGCTACAGATACCCAGAAATACACAAATCTGAAGTTAAAAATCAAATTTCAAAAATGCTAGATCAGAAAATTATTCAAGATTCGACATCACCTTGGTCCAGTCCTATCTGGATAGTACCAAAAAAACTCGACGCATCAGGCAAGAAAAAATGGCGACTAGTTATTGACTACAGGAAATTAAACGAACGTACAATTGACGACAAGTACCCTCTCCCGAACATCACTGACATTCTTGACAAACTAGGTAAAAGCCAATATTTCACAACTTTAGACCTTGCAAACGGCTTTCACCAAATAGAAATGAACCCAGACGATATTCAAAAAACGGCTTTTTCGACAGAAAATGGACACTACGAATTTCGAAGAATGCCCTTCGGACTAAAAAATGCACCCAGTACATTTCAACGTACCATGGACAATATATTACGCGGACTACAAAATGAAATTTGCTTAGTTTACCTCGATGACATTGTTATTTTTAGCACATCTCTTCAAGAACACATTTCGCGATTAAGACAAATTTTCATAAGACTTCGACAATCAAATTTTAAAGTACAATTGGACAAATCAGAATTTTTGAGCAAAGAAGTTCAATATTTAGGACATATTATAACCCCGGACGGTGTAAAACCAAACCCTGACAAAGTTTCCGCTATAAAAAATTTCCCAATACCTAAGACGCAAAAAGAAATAAAATCGTTTCTCGGACTTGTAGGCTATTACAGACGCTTCATAAAAAACTTCGCTAAAATTACTAAACCGATGACAAAATGTTTAAAAAAAGATTCCAATGTTTCACATACCCCAGAATTTATAGCTGCTTTCGAACACTGTAAACAAATTCTTAGTAACCCACCAATTCTGCAATATCCCGATTTTGAAAAACCCTTTATATTAACAACCGACGCTAGCAATTTCGCTATCGGGGCAGTGTTATCCCAAGGATGCATTCCCAATGACAAACCAATAGCATACGCCTCTCGAACCCTTAACGAAAGCGAATCACGATATTCGACCATAGAAAAAGAACTGTTAGCTATAGTATGGGCATGTAAATATTTTCGACCCTATATTTTCGGAAGGAAATTCCAAATTTACACTGATCATAGACCATTAACCTGGTTGTTTAATTTAAAAGAACCCAATAGTAAATTAATACGCTGGAGACTTAAACTCGAAGAATTTGATTACGAAATAATATTTAAAAAAGGAAAACAGAATACAATAGCTGATGCTCTTTCTAGAATTAGCTTAAATGCACTCGAAACTGAAAGCACAATCAATAATCCCGGTGAAATTAATCAAGAAATACTAGAATACGTACGACAATTAGCAGAAAACCCAATACAAGACGACCCCCAGACAAATCAATCAAATCCACCTGTTAAAATTTTACAAGACGTTTTAATCAAACCAGCAACGAACATAAAAGACATCCACCAACCATCTCTCCAATCCACTCCTCATTCAGTTAGTAACGATACTAGTTTAAATGAAGGAATTTCAATTTTAGACGAGATTATTAATAATAAACCCAATCAAATTTTAATAACTAAAAATCCACACAATAAATTGCAAACTACTAAAGAGAACTTTGGACACCTTAAAATTCTTCATGTCAAAATACCAACATCAAATAAAAGTTTAATTCTCGAATTACTAAAAAATTACACAACGGACGGACAAACATTTTATTTATACTTCTATGATGATTCGATGTATTCATATTTTAACGAAACCTATTTAGAACATTTTTATGAAAAAGGGTTAAAATTAATTAAATGCACAAAACTAGTAAATTCAATCAAAGACGAAGAAGAGAGAGTAATGCTAATCAAATTCCAATACGAAGGAAAATCTAATCATCGTGGAATTAACGAAACACTCGAGAAACTCAAAAGAAATTATTATTGGCCATCTATGAAAAACGATATAACAAATTTTATCAATAATTGCAATACATGTCAAATTTCAAAATATTCCCGGAAACCCCCATACGTCCCAATAGTTTTAACCGAAACAGCCAGTAAACCTTTCCAAAATTTACACATCGACATATTTAGATTTGATAAGCAAGACTTTTTAACGATAATTGATTCCTTTTCAAAACTAGGACAAGCCATCCCTATTCAAGGTAAAACTGGAATACAAATTTGTAACGCACTAATTAACTACTTCTCGTATTACGGAATACCCGAAAAAATCACAATGGACAATGGTTCGGAATTCAAAAACGAAACTGTTAAAGAACTTTTAAATTTACACAAAATTAGATTACATTTCACGACCCCACTTCATCATGAATCGAATGCACCCGTTGAACGATTTCACTCTTCACTTATTGAACACCTAAGAATTTTAAGACAAACTCACAAAAATAGTAACATTGAAATATTAATGAAATATGCAATAATTGCATACAATAACTCCATACATTCATCAACAAATTTTACACCCTTAGAACTTACACTTGGGCACACCAATACCCGTGACCCCTCCAACCTAATCAATACCGAATTTTACTCCGACTACGTTGCAAACCATAAAGATAAAATTGAACACATATATAAAGATCTGACAGATAAATTAGAAGAATCAAAAAAGAAGGTAATTAAAAAACGCAATATTAAAGGTCCCGACCAATACCAATTTACTATAGGCCAAACCGTATTTAAAACAAGAAATAGGCGAAATAAAAAGGAAAACAAATTTACAGGTCCTTATAAAATCACTGAAATTTTAGAAAATAATAAAGTAAAAATACAAAATAAATCAAACAATAAAATTGAAACAATACATATGAAGGAATTAAAAGCCCCGTTTGTTACAGATTCTGTTCATTCTACTTCGAAACAATAACATTAAGAATTCATGACTTAAACGACAACCCAGGACTGTTACCGTTAAAGTTAGGCTCCGCCCAAAATGTCATAAATTATTGGTCATTCATACAAGCCTTTTATATAACCAACATAATTATAGAATTCCAATCGCTCCAAAAACAATTTCATCGACTCAAAACTACAATAGAAAATTCACCAGAGCATAAAAGAGAACTCTATAACTCATATAATGTAATCACTAATATAGAAACGTTAATAATTCAAGAAATAAACCAAATTAATCCTAATAATAAAAGAACAAAACGAGGTTTAATTGATGGTCTAGGATCAATTATCAAAATCCTGACTGGGAATCTTGATCACAATGATGCTGAAAAGTATGATACTGCAATATCTACCGTAATAAAAAATGAAGGTAAAATAAAAACCATAATTAAAGATCAAATTTCAATCTTGCATTCGACAATTGAAAACTTTAATTCTACTACACAAAAATTAGCACATAACCAAAACAAACTAGAAGATCGTATTTTGCAAATGGAACAAGCTATAAAAACGAAAAACTTAGAAAATACAAATATGTATGAATTTTACCTATTTAACACAATATTATCCCAAATCATTACATCACTACAATTAATACACAATATATTTGAAAAATTAGAAATCATGATCACCTTTTCAAAATTGAATGTTATCCATAACTCAATAGTGGAACCTAAAGAACTTCTAGAAGAATTGGAATTAATAAATAAACAAATCAACAACAATAAATTGCCATTTGAACCAAAATTAGAAAATATACTGCAGTTCGAAAAACTCTCAAAAATTAAAAGTTATATTAAAGAAAATCAAATCGTATTTATAATCCAAATCCCAATCGTGGAGCCAGAAACCTACAACTATTTCCATCTTTACCCCTTGCCTACACCATCCAACAATGAATTTAAAACGATATTTCCTCAATCCAAATATCTTCTCATTAACGAGCATTCGTACTTGCATTCCAACGATCCATGTAAAGAAACCCGCTCTGAAGAATTTTTGTGTTACAAACCCAATAATTATGAGGAAATAAACACCAATTCTCCATGCGAAATCCAAATGATAAGCCTCGCCAAAAATACCAGCAATTGTCATCAAATTCTAACAAACATCAAAACTATGAAAATTCAAAATTTAGAAGATAACAAATGGATATTAGTAATTCCAAACGAAAAAATTGCAACAAAAAAATGCGAAAAACATAAAGATAACATTTTATTAAAAGGAACGTACTTATTAGAATTAAACACATCATGTGAAATTAGTATTGGAAAAACAAAAATTAAATCATATCAAACCACAAAAACGAATTTCAAAGCAGTTGAACTCCCTAAACTGAATTTCGAATATCAACAAAAATTAAATAAACAATTCAACATCAAACCATTGAAACTAGAAGCAATTAACTTGGGCGAAATTAATAATATTCAACATGGACTAGATTTACAAAAGTATGAATTAAATAAAATGATAAGTGAGCCGGTGATTACACATAAACTTAGCGTTTGGACAATAATCCTATATATAATTGTGACCATAATATTAACCTTTCTAATCTACCGAATTTTCATGAAATTACGTCTAAACAAAAAGAAAACTCTAGGAACCCCGAAAATGGAAAACATCATCATTTAATCTCGCATTCCTGATAACCTACATGCTCGAACTTCGCCAGGGAGGAGTTAAGGCGGATTCCCAAGGCCACACACGTGCAGTTCCCTATCTGCGTGGAATTCCGGAGTCATCAACTCTTAGTTTATAAATACATCCCACAATTGTAACAAAGTCAGTAATAAATCTGTTAGTCGCATTTGTCGCATGAATTATTTCTCATTCAACGCTCCTGAAATAAAAAGTTACTTTTTAAAAAGTCAATCGATAGTTGATCAACCAAAACTCGCGTAGTTATGACATAGCTGCACTGATGAGCTGTGATACAGCGAAACACGTGTCTGCAGATAGTCATTACATAACACTTTTCGAGAAGCGGTTAAAAAATGATAACACCACAAAAAAGTTACATCGTGCTGAATAATTTTCAGACATGTAACGACAGTTAACAGTTATGTCATTCAATTGCTGGCGGTGCTTTAGTACGGGGAGTAGTTGTTTTAACTGTTAACTGGAGTTTTTACATTTATTGTAAAACATAAGTGCAGAAATGCTCATAGATATTTAATTTATCTCACTATTAATTTTCATTATATATATAAGTGACCTGGCGTCCACAATAGACATTTCTTTGTTATAATATAATTAATTTTATTATTTAGAAATATATTTTATTAATTAATGCGTAGTTAGGATGACATCACCCGCCAGATGTCAATATGCTTAGTTCGTAGTTTTAGTTTGTATATAAATAGATTAGACGCATGCATTTCAGATTCAGATTCATTATTATAGTAGACATTAGACAATGTAGATTCATTATTATATTATTCCCGTAACGCTACACATATCAATTATTCTCCGTATAATTAAGTTTAAGTAATGTAATTAAATAGTAAATTTCGGAAATAAACCTTTTTAAAAAAACACAATTGCGAACCACGAAATTTAACTGGCGCAGTTTGTAGGATGTCATAAGGGCACAGCTTTTGCGGGAATATCAAAATAGTGCACCATCCGTCTTTACGGTTGAATTGGCATCGAACAAGTTCCACGTCGAAGCAGCACCAGAGGGTCCTCCGAACATCGAGGGACTAACACCCCGAGGGCAGCAGAACGAGGAACACCCCATCACCAGATCCAGGACCACTGAGGGCATATCAGGGCATGGACAGCGTGATCTTCGTTATCGAGTGGTAAGCATTGTTTTTTAGAGGTTTTTTTCCATATTTTTGTTCGCGTGTAAAATTTTATGTACGCTAGTGATACATCTTCGGACCCAATTTCACCACAAATTTTCAATTCCCCAAACCGCGTTCACTCCCCAATTACTTTTGTACTCGACGACCTAATCAATAAATTAGATAATTTAGTAATTACCGAAAATTTAAAAATGGAAAATATTAATTATCAATTGCTAAAATTAAATGTCGAAACGATTCCTTATTTCGACGGGAGTAACGAACTCACAGAAATATTTATTTCAAGATGCGATGCTGTACTAGATCAACTTAGACCTTTAAATAACGAGTTGGTGAATACATATTTAATAAACGCGATAATAAGTAAACTTAAAGACAAAGCATTGGTCGCTATAGGTTCGCGTATAGAATTAAACACATGGCCTGAAATTAGAAATCATTTAAGGCAAAGGTTTGGCGATCTGCGAAATTACGATTGTTTAGTTCAGGATTTAATTAATTTAAGACCTTTTAAGAATGAAAAATATTTAGATTTCGGGGAACGTATACAAATTTTGCGAAGTAGACTATCCGCTAAAATTAACTCCTTATCGGCAGTGGAAATGCCGGACGCGACAAAGCGCATTCATCAATGTAGCTATGATGAGTTAGCATTAAAGACGTTCTTACGCGGAATTCGCGACAACATACAAAGTATTATCAGGTTACGTGACCCTGACACACTAGAGCAGGCAATGAACTATCTTATAGAGGAAAATAATTTTCAGAGTACGCTCGATACGCCGAATGTATCAAATTTTAGTCAAAATAATAATAAATTTAACAACCCAAATTATAATAAATTTAATAATCAACCTAGACCGCGTAATTTAAATTTTGGTAATAATAATTTTAATAATAATAATAATCGTTTCAATCAGTACCCTAGACCTCAAAATAACTTTATGAACCGGCCTAGTAGTTCTCAATTTAGGCAACAACAACCACGGTTCCTTACTAATAGTCAAGTGTTTGGGAGACCTCAAAACCCACCAAATCACAATTTTAACAGACCACAAAATTATAATAATTACAGTCAAAATTTTAATCGGAACTTTAACCCATTTAATACAAACTATAATCAGCCGCCTGAACAGATTCCCCCGCGTTTACCAAATCTTATACCCATGTCAACTTCGACGATTTACACAAATAAACAAGAATTGCGTAATTTAGATGAGCCAACGTGCTCTACAAAAATTAGTACACGAAGTAACAGCGTCATTGACCAGAACGGGAAAAATGAAGATCATTTTTTAGTATAAGTCGCCTTGGCAAACCATCTATAGAATTTTTAAGCATTAATAATAACTTTAGTAATTTACCTTTCATTGTAGATCCCGAAACAAAATTAAAAGTTTTATTAGATTCCGGTAGTACGCGATCATTCATTAGTTCTCGCCTAGCAAAAAAATTATACAAAAATTTATTTAAGGATGATCCTTTCGAAGTAACAAGTGCTCATGGCACGTCCCGCGGAACACACAGCGTTATTATTAACCTACAAAAATTATTTAAAAGTAACTTTGCTGCAAAAGTAAAATGCTATATATTCTATTGTCATTCTTCCTTTGATATCCTGTTAGGCGTAGATAACATGACAAAAATTAATATTTGCTTAGATTTTAAAAGGAAATCAGTAGTAACCTCTAACGTAGAAATACCATTTAAATTTCGGAATGACCAAGGCATATCTAATGAAAATAATGATAAAAATAATAGTGTTAGAATTAGTAATAATAATCTTAATGTTAATAATTATAGTATTCCTGTTGCTCCGCCTGTCACTAAGCGAATATTAGTGCCCGCTCAGAGTCAACAGATAATAGAAGTAGAAGTTTTAAATATTGAAAACGGTGAAGCCGTAATTCCTAGAACTGACGTTACGAATTTCTTAGTGCCTGAATGCGTCACTATAGTTAAAAATAATAGAGCTCTTTGTACTGTAGTTAATAAAACTGACATAGATAGGGAAGTTACATTAAAAAGACCTGTCGTGGTTACCCCCATCAGCGGATATGATGTGGTAACCCACGAACAGAATTATAATGAAAATAGTAATTTAAGTAAGAAAAATTTTAGGACAAATAATAATTTGAATATGATGAATACAAATAAATTTAAATTCGATTTTTCAAGTATTAGAACTGATCACATGAATGATGAAGAAAAAGCTGTTATTAAAAAATTAATAAATAAGTATGCCGATATTTTTCATGTAAAAGGGAATCATTTAACGTTAACCAATAATATTAAACACATGATAATTACGACCGTTGAGATTCCGGTCTATACTAAAACGTATCGCTACCCCGAAGTGCACAAAGCCGAGGTAAGCAAGCAAATTAATGAAATGTTGGAACAAAACATTATTAGACCATCCTTTAGCCAATGGTCCTCTCCTATATGGATCGTTCCCAAAAAATTAGATGCTTCAGGTCAACGAAAATGGCGCGTTGTATTCGATTATAGGAAATTAAATGATAAAACTGTAGGTGACCGATACCCCCTTCCCAATATAAATGAGCTATTAGATAAATTAGGGAAATGTCAATATTTCACAACCCTAGATTTGGCATCAGGCTTCCACCAAATTGAGATTGACGAACGTGACGTCCCAAAAACTGCCTTTAATACAGAAAATGGTCACTATGAATTTTTAAGAATGCCATTTGGGCTTAAAAATGCCCCAGCTACTTTCCAGCGCGTCATGGACAATATTTTCAGGGGAATTCAAAACGAATACTGTCTCGTCTACATGGACGATATAATTATTTTTTCCACTAGCTTACAAGAACATATCGATAGATTAAACGAAGTTTTTAAAAGGTTAAGAGGTTCAATTAGATAAATCGGAATTTCTTCGTAAAGAAGTAGCGTATCTCGGACATGTGATTACACCCGAAGGTGTCAGACCAAATCCAGACAAAATTATTGCCATTCAAAATTATCCCATCCCCAAACCGACAAAACAAATTAAAGGATTTCTCGGACTGTTAGGATATTACCGAAAGTTTATCAAAAATTTTGCAGACTTGACTAAACCGATGACGAAACGTCTAAAAAAGAATTCTGTTATTAATATTAATGATGCAGACTACCAAAATTCTTTTAACTTGTGCAAGAACATCTTGACTAACCAACCTTTATTACAATATCCGGACTTTACAAAACCATTTATACTTACTACAGATGCTAGTACTAGTAATTTTGTGAATGAAGTCATTAGATTTGTAAAAGAATATATTGTTCCTAAAATAAATTATTATCTATACTTCAAAAGTCCTATTTACGAAAAATTCAGTAGCGTTCTCCAAAATTATTTTAAAAATTCAGAACTTAAAATGACTAAATGTAATAATTTACTTACGGACGTTGAAAATAATAACGATATATTGGAAATTATCCAAAATTATCATGAGGGAAAAACAAATCAATGAGGCATAGACGAAACTGAATTAAAACTCAAACGGATATATTATTGGCCAAGTATGAGGAAATCAATCCAAGAATATATTAATGATTGTGAAGTCTGTTTAGTTTCTAAATATGATCGCAAACCACTTAAATTAAAATTTAATCACACCCCAACAGCTATGAAACCATTTGAAATAATTCATATAGATTGTATTGCTCTCGAAAGTTCCAAATTTCTTACTATAATTGATTCATTTTCTAAATATACGCAACTTTACAAATAAAATTCTTACCAAGCTGTTGAAGTACCAAACAATTTAATAAAATTCTTTTGTCACCATGGAATCCCTAAATTAATTATTTCGGATAATCATTTGGAATTTAAGAACACGGTTATTAGAGAACTTTTGGAAATTCATAAAATCAAAATTCATTTTATTAGTTCCCAACACCCAGAATCTAATGGAATAATAGAACGCGTACATTCGAGGATCATTGAACACATACGGCTCCTTAATAATCAAGACACATTTAAAAAAGAACCAATAGAAATTAAAACTACAAAATTAAGACCTTCTGAAATTATTTCGGGACACATCGATAATGGATCTCTTTTAGACCTCAACTTAGGAACCTTAATTACAAACAATTATGTAGAAAATCATAAAAATTAAGTCAAATTATTGTATGAACAAATAAATGAAACAATAAAGGAAAATAAAACAAGAACTATTGAAAAACATAACTTAACGCGAGAGGAAGTTCCAGAAATTCCAGAAAAAGTATTTATTAAAAACAAACAAAAACAATCAAAAACTAAAAATAAATATCAAAAAGAAAACATTCAAACTATTGATCCTAATCGTAAAACAGCAGAAATAGAAACCAGACATCATAATCAATCTAGTAAAATTCATTTGTCAAATATTAAACGTCCCAGAGTCAAAAGATCTAATTTAAAACAAACTCCAAATTTTGAAACATTTATTGAGATTTTAAGTAATGATAAAGAAATAAACAATGAAAACGTAAAAGAAATTTCGGATGATTTATTCAATGCCCCTCTAGAATACTCACTCGCTCACTGTGTGGGTAGAGATTTAAAAATGAGTGCAGGAATAGCACGTGAATTTAAATTAAGATTTGGAAAAATTAGAGATTTATCAAAACAGAACGCAAAATTATATTCTCTCTGTCATATTAAAGAAGAAGGTAGATATATTATTTATTTGATCACTAAAGAAAATTATTTCGACAAACCCACTTTAGAATGTTTGTTTCATACATTGATAAATTTAAAACAATTCTGTTTAGACAAAAACATCACTAAATTAGCAATTCCCAAATTAGGTTGTGGCCTAGACCAATTAGATTATAATTCAGTTAAAGCTATGATAAATTATATCTTCCAAAATTCTAAAATACAAATAAACATCTATTTTGGTATACCAAAAATTGATGACGAAGTACCAGGCCCATCATCTTCGATAATTCAAAATCCTAGTTTAGTCCAGCAAAGAAAGTCATTTTTTGAGAACTATACTAAACCTGAACATTTCAAAAATTAGTAAACGAAAAATCAATACAAAATTTCAATGAAACAATCAAAGATATCGCACATAACCAAAACTTGCTCAAGGCTAGAATAATGGAATTACACGCAATTTATAAAGAGGAGATAGACCACCAGCAGGTATTATTCACTAAAGATCTGTATAATCAACTCGTTTTACTATACACAATAATTGAAAATATTTTGGAAGAAATTATTAACTCATTAACATTTTGCAAATTAAAAATTCTTAGTCCAGATATAATTAGGCCCCAAGATCTATTTAATGAGCTAAAAAAGATGTCCGTTCACTATAATGAGGAATTGCCTTTCGACCTTAAATTAGAAAACATTTTAGATTTTGAATCCGCGATATCAGTCGATTGCAAAATCGAACAGTCAAAAATCTATTATTTTCTATCCCTTCCTATTAATTATGAACATCCTTTTGATCTGTATAAAATATACCCTATACCGCTGAAATATAAGTCCGAATATGTAACTATAATTCCTAATGTAAAAGTAATGTTAAAATCAAAAATTAACTCAAAAACATGGCCTCTAAGAGACATATGCTTGGGTATTAACAAGAAATTCCAATGCAACGATAACTTGCTCTTAAATTAAAAGGCTGATTGTGAAACAGACCTTTTGGTCAATGGAACGACCCAAAAATGCAAATTTACAAAATTAGAAATCGAAAAGAACCATTTAGAGAATATAGCCAATACCAACCAATTCCTAGCCGTTTTTAAGAAAAAAGAAAAATTAAAGATCACCTGCCCGAATCAAGAAGAGACCCGTGACCTGGAAGTCATTTTCATCATTCAACCCAACAAATGCGACCTAGTCTTCCGGAACTACAAGGTGCCCCAAATGGAAACAACGTATGGAACCCCAGTGCTCGTGAGTGATTCGACCCCAGAACTTAAAAACTATAATCTAAATAACTTTACAATACAATTGAAAAGACTTCAATTAGAAGACATCCCAGTGTATTCCCCGATACCCGATATAAATAATTCGGTGATACCCCTAAAACCCAGTGCATGGACACTAATACTTTATTCTTTCATAATAATTTGTGTAGTGACTTTGATTTACAGACGCTTAAGACGCAGAGGAGCAGCCACCCTTGTAAAAGATGATGATTCTCCTCCACAGGTGTGTCGGATCTAGGGGGAGAGGAGTGACCTGGCGTCCACAATAGACATTTCTTTGTTATAATATAATTAATTTTATTATTTAGAAATATATTTTATTAATTAATGCGTAGTTAGGATGACATCACCCGCCAGATGTCAATATGTTTAGTTCGTAGTTTTAGTTTATATATAAATAGATTAGACGCATGCATTTCAGATTCAGATACATTATTATAGTAGACATTAGACAATGTAGATTCATTATTATATTATTCCCGTAACGCTACACATATCAATTATTCTCCGTATAATTAAGTTTAAGTAATGTAATTAAATAGTAAATTTCGGAAATAAACCTTTTTAAAAAACACAATTGCGAACCACGAAATTTAACTTATATATATATATATATATATATATATATATATATATATATATATAAGTTTATGGTTAAGCCGGAATTTGTCTTTAAAGTTCAAAAAAGTATAATTTCTTTTGTTCATAACAATTTAACGCTTTATTTGATTTCAATCAAATTTATTACTAATGATTATCATAATATAGCATATAATTTTAGTTATTATGGCTAGTTTTGGTTGGCAAGAATTATCCAATAAAACTAAAAAAATACGATTTGAAAGACCATTTCATTTTAAATTTTTTGTTTCTTCTTTCTCTACGGTTTCCCCACAAAAATAAAATTTGTTTTATATAGTAAAAACAAAATCTAGTTATTCCATGTTTCGAAAACACATGCTTTTTATGACTATCTTTGTTTAAAAAAGTTAAATTACGTATAGCAATATTACCGAGTGTTTTATGATTATTAATTGTTAACTTTATTTTAGTTCATAAATATTTATATTTGTAGCAAATAGATATCCTGCTTGTATAAAGATTTTGTGAAGAAAATTGTTTGAAAAGTGTTATAGCTTAGTAGATATTGTTAGCGGGTATGGAGCCAGGAAGTATTCCCAAGGTCACCGGAAATTGATAAGATAAGGACTGTTTGTAACGTGGTGTTGTGGTTGATAAGATAAGGCGTTTTCGGATCCTGCTATCTTATCAACGCCGGCTTATCAGGTCTGTGTGCACTATGCGCGCCAAATTACGATAACACAAAAATTGTGTGCTCTGAACGTAACAGTTTCAAGAAATGTTTTCTTGAGATGTGCCATATAAAAGCACAAAAACATAGTATGAATTTTAAAAAGGACATTGATGGCCTTAGTAACATCTATAGTAATTTATTTTCTTTTCAATAACGCTCACGTAGATTTCAATACCTATTACCCTAATATTTTGTCTTCCCTCCCGTAGACTACTTTTACAACCTTATTCTTATGTAACTTCTTCCTTTTTATTTTCCTATTAGCTCTTTTTTTATCTCTTAATCATTTGATTTGTTTTTACCCTTTTTGTTTTCTATTCACTCTTCTACCAAATTCTTTCATTTCTATTTACTGAAGGTAATATTTTCTGACACAACCACCTCTCACATCGCGTAGCGGGTCCGTTCCTCGATATCTCACCATACTGTGTGACTTGCTTTTGTGTTCTCGTTCCCTGCTCGGTTGCTGAGGTCTAACCACCTCAGTGACGGACTAGGGAACTGCACTGCTTGTTTCACCCTTGGCTTGTCTCTTTCCGATCATTAACGAGTGTTCTGTTTGGGGTTTGCTTGAAATTGGGGTGGTTATTCCACTTCCACTGTTAAGATTATCTCCTTTGGAGTTCTTACTCATGAGTTTGATATGTTGGTTACCCTCTTCAACTTCTCGGACCCGGGATTAGGTTATTCCTGCGTGAATCGTACTTTCGTTACCATGAGATTTCGATGTATCGAACATTCCACCGCTCTCTTTACAGTCAACTAGCGGAAGACTGACCATTTTGTGTTTGTTTGCCTTCAGTAATTGTTCTCTAATCTTATTACATCATATTAATTTTATTAATTCAGTTCATTTTTAACTTTTAAATACTTACAATATTTCGGTTCAATTTACCTTAAAATTCTATTTGTTGAGTTTTTCAAGACGTTCTTCAATTTACCAATAAGGAATCATAATGGTAAAGAACTTAGAGAACTTAATCTTGCTGCGGCCACGTGTTCTATATTGTAGGACACACTTATAATTGTTTACTTGTAAGACTCCATCGCAGCATTAGGCCATCTCAGGAAGAGGATTATCCGCGAGGCAATTGAAATAGAAAAACACACCGATAATCACAATAAACGCGACGACGCCCAACGACTACGCCCCACTTGGAAATCCATTTTATGCAAAATGCATATCTCTTCACCCGCTCCACAGATTTCAATCCCCACAGGCACCACCAACGTAATCCCGGTTAATCCAACCGGCCCTATTACAAGAAGCCACACACGCGCCGCTAAACGTCAACCGCCAACACCGCAGGTATAAATAGCGCAGTTCCACTTAGCTGGATCGCAGTTCCCCATCGAACACCGCCTGAAGAAGACCAATGCGACTTGGTCAAAACGTCAAAACGTTGCAAATCGGTTCTTTTCAGAACCATCAAAACTTGCAAATTCGAAGATTAAAGCCGAACATTGACAATGTACAAAAATAATCTTCGCGAAACTATATATATATATATATATATATATATATATATATATATACGAGTGTGGTGTTGCAAACAAAGGTCGAATGCGCTGCATTCGGCGGTTTGTGCGTGAACTGGTTGCACATGGGATTGGAATTGTTTCTGGGGCATTGGCTTTTGACGACAGGATATATCTTACGTCTTACATATTCGCAAACATTTCTGACATGGCAATTATCTATACGACTCATGGGATGCAGTGATTACACGTATTATGTGTGTTTTTGTTGGTGGCTTTTGCTGTGATATGTATGTATGTAGTAAATCCTCGTTTATTTAATGCCTCACTTATCGTGTCTTCGTTAATTTTCAATTTACGCTTTTTATGATGCAGCAACAAGAAACATCGGGCGCGCATTTATCATTAGGCGCGGTCGGAGTCCCGGCCGCCTCCGTAAATTTTACTATGACCTTCTCGGTTTTAATTGTTAATAATGTATTGTCATTCAATGTTAGATATAATAACAAGCCCTAGTTTAGTTTTTATGACTAGGGCTTTGTTGGCGTATTTATAGCTGTAATGCTTATTTATACAGGGCGTCCGGCTAATGTGGGGAAATGGCTGGGCCATCGATTCCTGGGGTCAAAATATGATGATTTAACCCAACATATCTATATCCAAAAATTTATGGTTAAGCCGGAATTTGTCTTCAAAGTTTCAAATAATTCTAATTCTTTTGTTTATAACAATTGAACGCTTTATTTGATTTAAGTGAAATTTATTATTAACAACTACCATAATATAATACACAATTTAAGTTATTATGGACATTAGTTATTGACAGGAAGTATAGAAAACAGTAGTATCACCACTTAAAAACTAAAATATTTTTTATTGGTACATCCAATAAAAACTAGAAAAACACTACTTGAAAGAACATTTGATTTAAAATATTTTTGTCTCTTAATTATAAATATGTTATAATACATCATCTCAGTTATAATGGTCATTACTGATTGACGGGAAGTATAAAAAACAAGATGTCAAAAGTGTGTGGAACAGAATGATCGTCATATTGAACAATTTTTTAAGTGAATATGTCATTTAATTACTTTTTATTTCTATAATTTCATTTTCAACTGTCATATTTACGATTAATTTACCTTTTTATTAAAATTTTGCTTGTAACTAAAAATTTTTCAGGCATGTTATACATCGTTGAAAATCTAATATGGCTACCATAATAAAACAAAAGATAGCGCTAATAACCTGGAAACAAATGCGAATCGGGGGTTTCTGTTTACACAAAATAATCTGCCTTAAAACAGTGTCTCAATAATGTAAAGGTTTAATAGCGGTCGCGTTAGGCGTTATCGCGTTATTGAGGAAAATTAAAATTGACAAATTTTGGTTTTTTCAAAATATCTTAAAAATGAAAAGAGTTAAGGTAAATTTGAATTAAATGTAATTAAAAATAAATTATTTAAAATCAATTTTATAATAAAGCTGCACTGAAGAGAACGAAAGTTCGAAACACGTGTCTGCAGATGGTTATAAAATTGAGTATTGAATTATTTAATTGCTTTTGCTAATTTATTTTTAATTACATCAACCTAACTTCATTTCTTATTCCAAATTTATCATAGTATAGTCACTCATAAACTATCTAACGTACATTCAATCATTTTTAGTTCATTTTACAGAAAGAAATACGTTCAAACTAGTGTTGCCTTGATAGCCTTGCTATTTTGTAACCAGCAAATTACTTTGGTATCATTCAATGTCTGTCGAAGTATTAGCTATAGAAGTAGTTGTTTCAAAAGTGATTTGTTTCTTGTAGTCTTAATAAGACTCATTTGTTGTAGATTTTACGAAATATTTTCGTGTTTTTTCTAATTATTAACAATTATATGTGGTTTGGTATGGATGAAACAACATACGCATATTTGATTTAAAAATAGGAGTTTTGCATGAAGACATCCCGACCAACAGTATTTTGATATATTCAAAAGAATTGTAGAAAACTAATAATAACACTATAGCAAAATTTATTATTGATGGATTAACTAGCTTATTTTTGCCGTAAGCAATACCATGTTACAAAATTTTTCTAATAATGCATTTTATACATTGTGCAAGTTTAGCACATGGATTGAAACGAATTGCTGAAAATATAAGAACGAAATTTCCATTGGTAGGTTTAATTAAAAATGAAATAGTATATTGTTCAACGAGTGACGAAAGTAACATTTTTTTAAGCGAGAGAACAGTTTACCAAATTATATAAACAAATACTTTATTTTGAATTAAAAATTACAAAACTACAGATCATATTTAAATTACTTACCGACAACTTTGCAAAATATGCAAACAGCACAGTGAATATGAATTTACGCGATTATCTGCCTTAAATTCCATGAATTTTGCATATATTTTTTCATACCTCTCTCCACATAGGTTTTCTCAGCTTGATTTACTATTTCTGGTGCAGTATTGGAAAGATCTTAATCACGTACTGAATCAGAAATCATGATATGATGAAGTTACGAACAGTACAAATTCAAAAACTGACGTTTAATAATGACACGATATAGTGACAGCAGGCAACTAGACGGAGGTGAAAATTTGTAGGTAACTTTCGTCCCTAGTGACGAAAGTTAGCGTTATGGGATTTTCTCTCACTAGTGACGGAACTCAAATTTTCGCTGGAGTATTCGGTGACGAAAAATGTCTTTTTATAAAGGGTAGTAGAAAAAAATATTTCTTATACTCCTCTGTGGGTACAATTATTCAAGGAGACATTACCTGATATCTCACAGACCCATGAACCAGTGCTAACGAGATAAGGAACTTGGCTAGATGCTGCGATATACTAGGCGAACAATTTTAAAGGATTTAATAAAGTTATATACAACTTTCAGTTCTTAAAAAACAAGAGCTTCAAAAAAATGTAGTTACATAAAATACGTTTAAATTTGTGAGCTACACAATAAAATCTTTATAAAAGCATATTCAATTTAGAAAATACCTGGACCAATTGGCCAAGAAATCAAAATAATATCGGATTAAATATTCGGTGAAAATCAACGATTTTTAATAATACATAAAATAAACTTGATTTTGAATGGCGGAAATGTTCCCAATTTTCAAATGTATCCAGCTATAATTTAAAATGAAGAGAAACTTATTCACTTGATATGGAATGTATTCAGCGACAGAAGTAATAATTTTACAATTGAACACCTGGAACAATATTTAGTGTTCAACTGTTTTCATGAATAGATTTTAGTTATTTTGAAATTTACAAAATTACAATTTAATTTTTAAATACTCTTACATAATATTATATATTGCGTAAAGTATGTTTATTTTAGTTTCAAGCAGAATTTCTATGTAAAATATGTTGATAAAGGTGTTACATATGAAGAAAATTTAGTTTTCTTTAGTGATTTTTTCCTGTTTTTTTTTTTAGTGCGTTTTTGTCTGTTTTAATCCTTTTTTTTCTCTAAATTTTGTGCCTTTTTAAGTGCCTTTGTTCACATTTTTTAAGCTTTTCTATCCGCTCTCTAATGATATCAGTTATAATAACCGTTTAGATACCTTTAAGATTAAAGTAAAATTATATCATCCATATGGCTATCAATCCCAGGTATTTGCTAATTTATTTCATTATAGAACAGATTTATGTTAGTCTCATTATCTAAGTAATTATGGATTTGCTTTTATAATGTAAGTTCTGAGTCTATTTTTTTTTTATTAAAAGGTTTGTTTGTTTCAAAATATTCTTTTATTTGATTTTTCATGTCCTTTCCATAATTTTAAATATCAACATAACATCCTTTTTTTAAAATATGCGTCATTTAGTCAGTTAATGTCACAGCGGAACAGTAGTCATCTCGTTCTAAAGTGGGGACAATAAAATTTTTCCATCATGCGTTGGAATTTTCTTTTCTATTTTTATAAATTTTATCCAATAGTGTAAGTTTTTACCATTTCTTCGCTTCGTGTGGTATTTTGAAATCAAAATTTCGAATATGTTTATTTTCTATTACATTGTTGGAGAATGTTGATTTTTGTATGAAACATGTTTATCCTCTTCTATTCGTTAATTGAATGATCTTTCGGTTTGGCCTATATATTGTTTTGGACAGTCACACAGTGTTGTTGACATTTATCTTTATTACTTCTCCAATATTTGCAAGGGAATTGAAATGAAATTTTAATATTTATTTTTATTTTATTTATTTTCTTTTTTAACTTTACTTTAACTTTAAATAAAAATAAAATAAACATTGTTTATACAACACACTTTATTAATCTTAGTGACTATACTTTCTACACAATTTACCTGGCTATTACCAAATTAGTCGGAATTATGGTCACTAAGAATAGTGTATGATATAAACAAAGTTTATTTAATATGAAAATTAATAAAAATAATATTTTTATTCAATTATGCTCTAAGTTGTCATTATTCCTTAGTGCCGAACGTAATGTTTTCTGTAGAATTCACCAATCCATCTCAGGTATAAATTCAGACTTACAGTCGATTATATTTCATTCTTGTGCCAGTTACCGTAAATGCCTGACTAAGTTATTTATATTTTATTATATTTATTATCATATTTCATTATATTTATTTTAGTAAATGTTTTTATTTGTATTTAAAATAAATTTTATAATAAAGCTATACTGAAGAGATCGAAACGTGTCTGCAGATGATTTTAAACTTGAATGCTAATTTTTTTTAAATTGCTTTGCTAATTTAATTTAATGAATGAGTTTATATTCAATTTTGTTCATAGTTTTTCATGTTATAGTCAAATTTAAACAACCTAAAGTACATTTTATCATATATTAGTTTATTCAACAGAAACAATTTCATTCAAATTAGTGATGTTTTGATACTTAACTGTTAACTGTCGTTATGTCAATGCCTGGTGGTGCTTTAGTACGAGAAGTAGTTGTTTTAAATGTTAGCTGGAGTTTTTACATTTATTGTAAAACATAAGTGCAGAAATGCTCATAGAGATTTCATTTATCTCATTATTAATTTTCATATTAATAACTGCTCAACGAATTTTAATATTTCATTCGCAAAGTTTATTTAATTTTATTTTATGTTATAAAATATGTATCAGTGAAAGTAAAAGCCTCTACAATTTTTGATTGTAAATTTAGTTTTGTAATTTCAATGTTCTTTAATTTTCGTAATTAGTTTTTTGCCACCATGTGAACTGTTGCATTTGTAAACGACGTAACAGATCTAATTGGGTGTTTGTTTTTATGTATTTTAATTGTGCCCTATAGTTTGGGAGTTAAGGGTTGAGTCTTCTTTAGTTTGTTGTTGTAATTTTTTAGTTGCATCTGTATTTAAAGATGTAATTGAGATTATAAAACTAAGGAAAACGCCCTTGTCAATGGCGATGATATTAGTGATAATGGCGAAGAGAATTTCGTTAAAGAGCAGCCAGCCTACGATTCTGAAAATTTTTCCGTCACAGAGTCTGGCGTAAACGAAGAGCAGGGTAGTCATCATAATTCTTACGTGTAAGTGATGTAGGTTTTCAAAAGTAACGTGATACTATATTTTAATTATATTGTAGATGAAAGAATAAACCGAAAAATGGTATTTAAAACTACAAAAAAAGAAGTGGACGACGCCCACAATGGAATGTTATGCAGCAAGAAGCAAGACCTACCAGATACTCAAAGCGAAATGTGGATAATAAAATAACATTTCGTGAATCTATAACAATAAGTCTTTCTAAGACTACAAAACAAATTAATTTTGAAAGAACCACTTCCCTAATAAACTAATATATGATAAAATGTACTTTAGATTGTTTAAATTTGACTATAACATTAAAAACTATGAACAAAATTGAATTTAAACTGATTTCATTAAATTAAATTAGCAAAGCAATTTAAAAAAATAGCATTCAAGTTTTAAATCATCTGCAGACACGTGTTTCGATCTCTTCAGTATATCTTTATTATAAAATTGATTTTAAATACAAATAAAAACATTTACTAAAATAAATATAATGAAATATGATAATAAATATAATAAAATATAAATAATTTACTCAGGCATGTACGGCAACTGACACAAGAATGAAATATAATCGACCGAAGGTCTGAATTTATACCTAAGATGGATTAGTGAATTCTACCGAAATCATTACGTTTGGGATTATGGGAAAATACCCACTTAGTGCATAATTGAATAATAAAATGTATTAAAATCCTTCAGTTCGTTGTAGAAAATTAAATAATAATATAATATTGCGAAATGTGGATATAATCCCCATTACTTTTTGTCTCTTTTTTAGAGACAATATTGTAAATTATATCGTAACATGGACAAATGCAGAAGGTCAACTCAAGCATATAGATTCATGGCAAACTGTAGATGATAAGGAGTGTTACCGGCATTCTACCGTGATTAACTTACTTATTTCAGTTATATTTCAAAATCGCGCGCTACTTAACAACCGAGCCTCAAATGTTTTAATAACTGTTCAATTTTTTTTTAATCTCACTTCATAAGTTCATTTTAAAAACGAGTCATGTTTGTAATGCATACATTGCTGCTTAGACATGTAGAGTTAGGATGCATGTTAAGAGTAGGTCTCACATATAACTTACGTAGGTAATTTTTACCTACATTGGGTTTTCAAAAACTCCGTACCGTGTGTAAACGGGCAATTTGCGAACGTGACAAATACAATAGAAATATCGGGAACGGACGGCAATAGAGATTATTGCAATAAAACTAAGGGCACATAATCCCTTATCCGTTCCAAGAAATCGTAATAAGCGAAGCGGTACATCTTGTTATGGCCGAGGATGAACTAATCCGGGGTATTCTGAGATTATAAAAATTACTTAAATCTTAATTCGCGGATCTCGCGAATATGCGCTGTCGTACCTCTAAAACATAGTTCATATGGTCTTCCTCGTGTTATGACGAACAAACTGATAACAAACACGACATACGTGCCGCTTAAAAGTAACTTGTCACCGTCCACGGTTACACATGGTACGAGTTATAACATACTTGGCCGCGTACGTTATATGTGAGTTATGTATATAAACATATTAGATAGTTAGTATAGGTTTAGGGCTTGTATATACAGGGTGAGTTTTTTTCGATGTTCTCTATGGGGATCTCGGAAACTATAAGAGATAGAGAAACGGTTAAATGGGGAAAGAAGTGTATATTTGCGAGACGAATAAAACTCCACTTTCAAAGTTTTCAAAAAAGTCAAGGGTAACTAGATATTTTGTAAAAAGTAAAAAGTGTCAATTTTTTCAAATCAATATATCTCGGTTATTATAACAGATAAAAAAAAACTGTAAAGGACAAAGTTTTAGATAATTTTATGTAGATTAATAAAAAATTATCAGAAAATTTTTATCGCCATTATTTTCCGAGATATGACGCAAACTTACATTTTTTAAATGGAAACCATAGTTGGCTATGGCCTCATTCAAAAGGTAATTTTTTTCTCTTTAATACAATATGACATACGACATAGTTATTTCTAAAAATAAGTGAGTTATAGTCATTTTAGATTTTATTATAAATAAAAAATGGGTAGCCATGAAAAAGATGAAAGTAAAACAATTGCAGTTGTTTATAATAATAGCAATATTGTAATTATTAGTTCTACAAAGTTAAATAAAAATGAAAAACCAACATAAGAATAATAATTTTGTAATTATCAAATGGCCTTCTGTATGTGGTATAAACCCATTTGTCAAGAGGATAATACGTTTCTTACAAAAATATTATGAACAGATGAATCGCAATTTACTAATTGTGGTATTTTTCATCGCCACAATGAACATAGATGAACTTAAGAGAATCCACGAGAAGTTTCACAGAGAAAACTAAAAATTAAATTTGGGTTTAATCCATGGTGTGTTTGGATTAATAATTCTCGGTCCATATATTTTTGAATACTCACTAAGTGAAAATGATTACTTTCATTTTCTTCAGAAAACATTTGAAGATACGCTCGATTGTTTAAATTTATCATTACAAGCAAGATTGAAATGGTTCCAATATGACTGCGCTCCACCTCATAACATGTTGGCTTTACAAATTATTTAAATGATGCTTTTCTTAACTCATAAGTGGGAAGAAATAAACCAATCCCAGGGCCACCTAGATCTCCCGATCTGCGCGTTTTTGAATTTTTTCTGTGGGGTTATGTAAAAAACAAAGTATATGAAAAATCATATCAATCTGTGGAGGATCATAAACTAGTTGTTATTTAAACATATAATTCAATTTACATGAGAATAGTCAAAAAACCATAAATTCAATTGTAAAAAGATATAATTTATGTCATAATAGTATTAATAGTGGACTCTGACCATATTTTTTTAATATTAAAATTTCTCTCCCATTGATATATTGATAATTACAGAATTACTTTATGCTGTTGTTTTATTTTGGTTTATCTCTGTAAAACTAATAATTACAATATTGCTAATATTATAAACAACTACAATTGTTTTACTTTCACCTTTTTCATGGCTACCCATTTTTTATTTATAATAAAATTTAAAATGACTATAACTCACTCATTTTTAGAAATAACTATGTCGTATGCCATATTGAATTAATGAGAAAAAAATTACCTTTTAAATGAGGTGACAGCCAACTATGGTTTCCATTTAAAAAAATGTAAGTTTGCGTCATATCTCGGAAAATAATGGCGATAAAAATTTTCTGATTATTTTTTATTAATTTGCATAGAATTATCTAAAACATTGTCCTTTACAGGTTTTTTTCTATCTGTTCTAATAACCGAAATATATTGATTTGAAAAAATTGACCCTTTTTACTTTTTTCAAAATATCTAGTTACCCTTGACTTTTTTGAAAACTTTGAAAGTGGAATTTTATTCGTCTTGTAAATCTACACTTCTTTCCCCATTTAACCGTTTCTCTATCTCTTATAGTTTCCGAGATCCCAATAGAGAACATCGAAAAAAACTCACCCTGTATATTATTAGGTAGTTTTAGAATTGTACAAAATAATTAGTAACAATACACATATGACGACAATGAAATTAATTCATGTTTCCCGAGTATGAGCAGACCACATAATAATGTATATATGTGTATATTATTTATTTGAGAATCGGGAAACCTCTGATTAATTAAATATTTTACAATTGAAAACATGACATCAAGCGCCGCCATTGGTAGGGGGCGCATATATATATAACCACTTCGCCCCCTACCCGGGAGTTAGTTAATGTCCGGAGTCAGTTAATGTTCGTCCGACTGGTAGTTCGTGTTCATCGACAGTTAGTATCCGTCAGTGATAGTCAGTGTGTGTCTCTTTGTTGTCAGTAAGTTTTAATAGGTCAGTTAATTGTCGAAAATTAAATTAGGTTATATCTGTATATTTCTTTTTGTTTTGTTTTGATCATAGTCATAGATAATTTTTTTTGTTCCGTTGTTTTTTTTTTTTTTTGATTTTGTTAATATAAATAAACTGTAAAATTATTTTTTTATATTTGCATTTTATTTCATTTTAAAACAACACCATTTAAACATTAAGGAAATATACATTTATTAATAAAGAATTAGTGGTTCCTGAAGAAGTTATCCAGGTAAGTGATTTTTTTATTTTAAATTAACTTGAGACTGTGTGGTATTCCAATTAGTTTTATTCGTCCATAATCGGGGCAGTTAGCTCTCATCAGTTAACTCCTTCATCTTCCCCGTTGATAAGAGTCGCTATGATTTATTGGATTGTTGATACTTGCAGGAGTTTATGAAGCTCGCAATGAAGGAATTACAAATTTTTAGAATCCATCTTTAAGATTCGACACCCTATTTTCAATTAAACTATGAGTCGATAGAGGTTTACAACAATTATCTTAGTGTCTGCGTTTTGTTAGTATTATCGTGGGAACAAGAGAGGGGCTGCAGGATGGAGGTATGGAATATAGGAAGGAGGTAGAAGGGGTGGTATGGATAAAATGCAAGCAGGGAAGAACACATCTAAAAATTGGAACAGTGTACTTGAATAACAACTGGGAAGAAGTGAGAAAAGAAATAGAGGATGAGGCCAGCAGGGGAAATAGATGTATAGTGGGTGGGGATTTTAATGCAAGGATCGGAGAGAGATGTGGGGGAGTAAATAACCAAGGTGAACTAATACGGAGAATATCACATGACAGGCTGGTTAATAATGAAGGAAGAATCTTTGGAGACTGGATTTTGGAGGAAGGGTGGGAGGTATTTAATGGATGCACCAATGATGGGGATTGGGAGGGAAAAAGACGTACCTAGGGTAACAAGGATTATCAGTTATTGATTATATATTAGTAAAGGGAATAGAACGAGAAAAAATCAGAAGAATGGAGGTAGAGGAGATACTGGGGTCAGACCACTGGCCGTTAGCTGCAGATATATGGATGGAGGGGTATGAAAGAAATACGCAGAAACAAGACGGTTGGAAGATATCGGATGGAAGAAGGGCTTTGGAGAATATGAGAGTCCAACTGAAAAAGATTGAATGGAGAGATATTGTGACCATGGAAGAGATGGAAGAAGCCATAGCTAATTGTGGGTACAGAGTGAGAAGAGGAAGTAGAGGACAGCACCCATGGTTTGATGAAGAGTGTGCTGAGGCGAAAAGAGAACTAAGAAAAACGGTCGAAGACTGGAGAGTGGGATGGGGTAAAGAAAAATTGGTGACTCAGAAAAGGACGAAGTATAGAAAGATCTGTGAAGAGAAGAAGCTGCAATCAATTAAACAAGTAGAAATGGAGATGAGGAGGTGTCGAAATGAGAAACACCTAGGGACGATATTAAAGAGAGGAGGCGAAACGAGAAAGCAAGAGATCTCATTAGCAGAGTGGATAAGATATTGTGAGACGATGTGTGGGGAGTCGGCAGGGGTTGGGGAGTATCAACACATGGATGAAGTGGAGTTGTTTACGGAGAGAGAGGTAGTAGAAAGGGCCTTTGAGGAAATCAAAAGAGGCAAGGCACCGAGACTGGATGGGCTGAAGGCCGAAATGTGGAAGATAGTGTGACAAGAAGGAAGAAGACGGTCCGGGGACTTGTTAAACAGGATGTGGAGAGGCGAGCCGGAATTGCCGAAGTCGTAGCGAGTATGGGGGTAATGTGCCCGGTACATAAAAGTGGGAGCAAAAAGTAGATTGGAAACTATAGGGGAATAACAATTATGTGTACCGGGTACAAGATACCTATGACGGTAGTGAAGAACCGGCTAGAAGAAGAGGTGGAGGAAAAGGGTATACTGCCGGAAATTCAGGGCGGGTTTAGGAAGGGGAGGGGAACTCGAGATCAAATCTTTACGCTTGCACGAGTGGTTGAGAGGATGTTAGAGAGAAAAAAGAGTGTGCATGCGGTGTTTGTTGACTTGAAAGCGGCGTATGACTCTGTACCAAGAGAAAAGTTGGTGGACTGTCTGAAGAGGAGAGGTGTGAGTAGTGTGACAGTAGAATGGGTGAGAAGGGTGTATGAAGAGACATGGATGAGAGCGAAAGCAGGGCAAAATGTGTCAGACAAGGTTAGGATGTGGAAGGGAGTAAGACAAGGATTCCCACTCAGCCCTTTGTTATTTAATATATATTTGTGCGTAAATGTGAAGAAAACAAAATGGATGAAGTTTAGAAATAGAGAAAGAAAGGGGAGAATGGAAGAGTTGAAATGGAAGGGAGAGGTGATTGAAGAGAGTGAAAGAATATAAATATCTTGGTTTTGTGTTTACGCGTGATGGGGGATACGGGGAGCACGTCAAGTACTTGCAACAAAAAGCAAGAAAGGCATGGTGTGTGGCAAAAGAGAGGTGGGGAAATATGATGGAAGGAAACTTCCTGATGACGTGCAAAATGTGGGATGCGTGTGTGAAGCCGATATTGATGTATGGTGTGGAAACGTGGGGAGGGAAAGAGTATGAATGCATTGAGAGAGAGCAGGCGACGTTCCTGAAGCAGCTTCTGGGAGTGGAGAGGTCAACACTTAGGTATATTTTGCTTCAGGAATCAAACAGGTCTAGTATGTATGTAGGGACAATGGAAAGAGTGACTAGGTTTGAGATGAATGTGAGTACGTGGAATAGTGAAAGGTTAGTGAAAGAGGTATGGAAAACTTGTGTGGGGGTAGGAGAATGTAAATGTAGATTGGAAAGGAAAATGATGTATGAAAAAACGGGTGTGGCGGAAACGGTAGTGAATGAATGACTGGAAATGGGTGTAAATGTGGCGGCGTGGATGAGAGATAAATAACTGGAAGTGGAAGCGCAAGAGCAAGCGTAAGGAGTGGGTATAACCCAATGTATGCAAGATGGCAAGTGTATGGAAGGGTGCCTGAGAATCTATTAAAGACAGAATGGGACAGGTCTAAGATAGGTATTCTGGCAAGGGCTAGATGTGGATCGGAGGAGAGAGGAAGGAAGGTGTGGATGGGGGAATGGTATGGCAGGTGTGTGTTGTGCGAGAGTGGAGAGGACACATGGAGTTATTTAGGCCAAGAGTGCAAGGAGGTGCGTGAACAGTGGATAGGGGGAATGAAAAGGATAGGTGAATGGATGAGAGAGGATGGGGCAGGCATAGAGATTGTGATAAAAATGGGACGAGAAAAAGAAAGAAGAAGAAGTGTGGCTGAGGCAGGCGGCTGAGAAAATAGGCAGAAAAAAGAAAACGAAGAAGAAGAAGAAAAAATAGTAATAATAGTAAAATAGTAATTATATGAAATATGTAAATATGGGGTGTATGCCAATAAACGTTTTTTTTTTTTTTTTACTGAACAAACGATGTCACACATGTACGTATTATGAAGCACGACATCGGCGGCTTTAGGAAACTTAGCACCTTCATCCCGAGCGAGTTGATGAAGTGTTCTAATTGCCAGAAACGGTGATGAAACTACACCGTATGTTACGGTTTTCAGCTCATATTCCTTTATCGAATCAGTTGGATCTTTTCTCCAAGATATGCGTTGGTACTTCCCATGCTTTTCTGAAAGATTGATATTTCGGTACATTTGGCGAATATCCTTGATTAGGACGACTGGATTCAACCGCAGAAGTAAAATAATTAAAGCGATATCTAACTGAAATTTTGGTCCAATATTTAAAACATCATTCAATGAAGTTCCCAAAGAACTCTTCATGCTCTCATCGAAAACCACTCGAAGTTTACGAGTCTTACCTTGGTAGATTCCATGATAAGGTATGTAATAATTTTCCTCTGAATCGTCAGATATTTTCGAAACTATAGCCATGTGTCCCTGAATAATTTAATGACTCGTGAATTTTTCATAATCATTTCTCAAATCTGGATTACGATCAAGTTTTTTTTTCAAAGCCAGAAATCGATTGAAGGTCGAAGTTTTGCTTACTTCTAGAGTTTGAGACAAAATGATTTTCCACACAAATATCTTCCTTGGTTCGAGCGGAGATAGCGGGCTGTTCCTCAATTTTCCAGAAACGATGCAACATCTCTTCCAATGAAGGTATCTGGATACATAAAGTTTTGAAATCCGATGTTGGTAATCCCGATTGGATCACTCCACCTATTAAAGCTCATCCCCAAATGGTTTCTACTGCATCAGGTTCATCTGGAGGGTCATATTTAATTCCTCCCTTAATAACCTTCGAATACCACTGAGCCCCTAATAACATATCAACTCCCTGGAGAATAAAGAAATCAGAATCTTCTAGTTTAAACCTTGAAGATGTCGCCGGTTATTTGAATTAAATGCAATTTGCTTCGAGGGGCAAGTGATAAGGGAATCAAGAAGAGTCAATATTGAATCGTAGAGGTCCACCATTACCAGCAGCAAAACATCATTTTATTCTTTTATTAGTATGACCGATGTCGGTAATCCTCAAACCATGAATTGTAATGTTGGTCTCCTCGACATCTGATCCCAAACGATTAGCACAAGCTTGCGAAATGAAGTTGGATTCACTTCCTCCATCAAGTACTACTCTGACCTGTTGGTATCGACCCCAACCATAAAGCACCGATGCTTTAACAGTACAAAGAAGTACTACTGTGCAATGAGAACTGGTTCCTTTATTCAACAGGAAGTGGATGTGTTTTCAATGGTATTTTAATTATTTTTTGGTGAAGTAGGTTCTTTATTTAGTAATTTATGATGATAACCCTTACAACTACGACACGAGAATTTCGACAAACAATCCTTGACGAAGTGCCCGGGAAGTAAACATTTCAAATACAAATGCTTAAAGTTCCCATCTCTTTATTGCAGTCATCCTCTTGAAATCAGAGCATCGAAAGACCGAATGTCTACCCTGGCATTTCACGCAGAGTAGAGACGGGTTTGGTTTCGAGTGATGTATGTACAAACAAATTGGTGGTGCGACTAGTAATCCCCCGGCAATTTACTATTGGCAATGAAGAACTTGTTCCACGACCCTCGAGCACTGATACCTCATTGTTAAGAAAGGTGGTGGATTCAGAAATTGTAGGCAAAGATTACTTAGTGTCTCTTTCTCCCAGGATACCCTTAAGAAAGGTGGTGGATTCAGAAATTGTAGGTAAAGATCAATTAGTGTCTCTTTCTCCTAGGATACCCTTAAACCCACACCCATCTTTTATCGCATGAGATGAATGATAACGAACCCACATTCATCAACTGAGTGATCTAAATCCCGAAGTGCTCCTTTATTTTCTGTAATCGTTGCGGCCAATTTGTAAAGTTTAAGCCCCTCTTTATGTGGAGGACAAATTTATTAATATCTGTTAATATCAAAAATTGATTAAACAATGAGTTAATACGTATTTACAATATATATATATATATATATATATATATATATATATATATATATATATATATATATGTATATATATATATATATGTATATATATATATATCAACTCTTTGAAATTAACGGGTGAGAGAAGTCCAGTGTAATGTGTTAGAGTGTAGGGAGCAAAGAATACATGATGGTGGTTGTGCTCTAGTCCACTATATTGTTAAATGTACATGCTAACGTTTCGCACACAACATGTATGCTTCCTCAGAGCCTAAAAGTAACAATTCATGAGAGGTCTACAGTGATTAAAATTTAAAATAAAATAATGACATTAATAACCTAAAAACTAAATAAATATAAGACTTACAAGTAAACAATTATAAGTGTTGTGTCTTACACCATGGAAGACCACATGGCCGCAGCAACATTTTTTGAGGTTAAGTTCTTTCCCAATATAATTCCTTATCGTGAAAATTGAAGACGTCATGGAAAACTCAACAAATAGAATTTTGAGTTAAATTAAACCGAAACATTATAAGTATTTGAAATTTAAAATTGAACTAAATTGATAGAATTAACATGATGTAAAAAGATAAGAGAACAATTACTGAAGGTAGACAAACACAAAATGGTCGGTCTTCCGCAATTAGACTGTGAAGTAAGCGGTGGAATGTTTGACACATCGAATTTTCGTCCTAACGAACGCACGAAAGTACGATTCACGCAGGAAAAACCTAAACCCAATTCCGAGAAGTTGAAGAGGGTAACCGACATATCAAACCCCTGAGTAAGAACCCCAAGGGAGATAACCTTAATATTGGGAGTGGAATAACCACCCCAATTTCAGGTAACCCCAAGCAGAACACTCGATAATAATCGGATAGAGACAAGCCAAGGGTGGAATAAGCAAGTGCAGTTCCCCAGTCCGTCACTGAGGTGGTTAGACCTCAGCAACCGAGCAGGGAACGAGAACACAAAAGCAAATCCCACCGTATGGTGAAATACCGAGGTACGGACCTGCTACGTGATGTGAGAGGTGGTTGTGACCGAATATATTACCTTCAGTAAGTAGAAGTTAAAGAATTGAGTAGAAAATTGAAAGAGAGAAAAAATTGA
>CAXAKX010000784.1:0-105857 GCA_963969525.1 Ontholestes murinus
CGCAGTGTCAATTAAATATATGCCTTTTAGGGCATCAGGCCATATTTGGCAAGTAATATGATGAATCTATCAAGAAAAGTCTTCATGGAACAACTGATAGCAGAAGAATAGAGGGTGTGAATGGAAGATTACATATTTTCTAAATTCAAGCCTTTCCAAATACGATCAAAATTTTTGTAGGTTATTATTAAATATAATATTATAATCTATTTGAAGTATGTTGGATAAAGTAAATAATACCTAATACCTAAATAGATAATAAATAGCAGATGACAATAGATTGATAACAAATGTCAGATATCAATTAACAGATGGAAAATGACAGATGCCAAATAACGTGTGACAGATGACAAATGGCAGATGTCAAATAATGATAGATATGAAATGATGCATAAGTAAAAAAATACAATGGATACCTTAGAACTTAATTACAGATGATGAGGATGACAAATGGCAGATGACAGAAGACAAATGACAGATGCCAAATAATAGATGTGAATAGATAGATAACAAAAATATCAAGTGAGAATAGATATAACAACTAACACTTGACAAATGACATATGTCATATAACAGATGGCAATAGATAGATATTATAAAACTGACGTCAAAAAACGTATGACAAATAACAATATATAGATAACAAATGACAGATGACAAGAAGTAGATAACAAATAAAATAACTCCTAGTGAATTGGACAAAGATAATAACTTGCAATGGCAAAAATATTACCTGATCATCATCGACTATATAATAATGGTTTGAGTGGAAGAACACTACCATGCGAACTCTGCCTTTAAATTCTGCGAACTAAATTTCAAAGCAATAAATAAATAAATAAATAAATAAATGTGTGTTATTTTGTATATTTTTTTTGTAGAACTTGTAAAGTCAATATACTAAACTAACAGATAACAAATGACAGATGTCAAATAACGTGTGACAGATGATAAATAGCAGATGTTAAATAATGATGACAGATACATTTATTCCCAATGCATAAGAAATAAAATACAACGGATAGCTTACAGATAATGAGGATGACAAGTGACATATGGCAGATGATAGCAAGTAATAAATAATTGATAGAAGGTAACAGATAATGCCACTATTGAATACATAAAAAACATAGCTTAAAGCTAAGTACACAAATTTGATGTATTACCTTTAACCGGAAGATTTAACCAAAGGTATACAGATGTCATCTGTTATCTGCCATTTGATATCTGTCACGTGTCATCTGTCATTTGCCATCGGTCATCTGTCATATTCCATCTGCTATCTGTTATCTGTTATAATGAAATGTTATTTTAATCCAATCTTTAAAATATGTTGGTGAATACACACACACACATATAATATTTAATATCAGATGACAGATTACAAATAGGACACGACAAGGAACAAATGACAGACGAAGACAGGAGAAAGAGAATCAATGACCATTTTCTACTACCGAAAATTTCATGTTATTGTATAGTTGTATACAAATAATAATTTTGTACATTTTTAAATCTATAAAATGCGTTTACTTGCACACACACACACCATAATACCTCACAACTGATCACTGAGATAACAAATGAAATGTCAAATAATGCATGACAGGTGTCAATAGACAAAACAAATATGAGATGACAAATGTCACATGTCAAATAACAGATGCAATAGATAGATAACAAATGACAGATATCAAATAACATATGATAGATATCTATGGGCAGATGAAAATAGATAAATAACAAATGCCATTTGTCAAATAGTGCATGGCGGATGACAAATGTTAGATGTCAAATACCACACGACATTAGATAGATAACAAATGTCAGATGTGAAAGCAATATATGACAGATGTCAAATAAGGTATGATAGGTGACAATAGATAAAAAACAGTTGACAGATGCCAAATAATAGATGACAATAATTAGATAAAAAATTTCAGATGATAATAGATAGATAAGAAATAACAGATGACAAATGACAGATGTCAAATAACAGATGCCAAATGCTAGATGTCAAATAACAGATGATATATAAATGACAGATGCCAAACAATAGATGACAAATAACAGATACAAAATAACAAATGACAATAGATGAACAACAGATGACAAATGATAGATGTCCAATAACATAATGGCAAAAGATTGATAACAAATGACAGACATCATATAATGTATGACAGATGACAACAGATAGATAACCCATGACAGATATCAAATAGCATATGACAGATAACAAATGACATATCAAATAACCATGACAGGTGTTAATAGATATAACAAATATGAGATGACAAATGTCAGATATCAAATAACAGATACAGTAGATAGATAACAAATGACAGATATCAAATAACATATGATAGATGCCAAATAGCGCATGCCAGATGACAAATGATAGATGTCAAACACCAGACGACATTAAATAGTTAACAAATGCCAGATGTGAAGTAACTTATGACAGATGTTAAATAACGTGTGACAGATGACAATAGATAAATAAGAAATAACTGATAACAAATGGCAGATGTCAAATAACAGATGATAATAGATAGATAACAAATAATAAATGGTAATAGATAAATAATAAATAACAGATGACAATAAACAGTTGTCAATGATGGATAACAAGTAACGGATGTTAAATAATGTATGACAGACGACAACAGATTTATAACGAATGACAGATGTCAAATAGCAGATGACAATAAATAGATATCTAATGACAAATGTTAAGTCAAGTAAAGACAATAGATAGATAAGAAATGACAGATGACAAATAACATATGTAAAATAACAGATGACAAATGACAGATGTCAATAGATTGATAACAAATGACGTATGTCAAATAATTTATGGCAGATGACAACAGGTAGATAACTAATGGCAGATGACAGATAGCAGATGACATAAATAGATAACAAATGACAAATATCAAACAAAGTATGATAGATGACAAATGCTAGATGGTAAATAACAAATGACAATAGATAAAAAAACAAATGATAGGTATTCAAAAATAAATGATAATAGATAGGTAACAAATAATAAATGACAGTTTGAAAAATGACAGATGTCAATAGATATATACTAATGGGATGTTAAATAATGTATAACAGATGACAACAGGTAGATAACAAATGACAGATGACAATATAGGTATAGTTAATTAATGACAAATGTCAAAGTACGATAGATGACAAATAACAGATGTTAAATAATAGATGACATTAGATAGATAACAAATAACAGATGACAAAAGACAGATGTCAAATAAAGTATGATAGATTGCAAATGACGAATGCTAAATAATAGATGACAATAGTTAGGTAACAATTAACAAATAACAAATGATAGATGTCAAATAACGTTAATTATTGACATTAGATAAAAAACAAATGACATGTCAAATAACAGATGATAATAAACAGATAACAAATGACAGGTATCAAATATATAGATGACAATAAATATATAGCAAATCATAAATGGCAATATATAGATAGATAATAAATAAGAGATGTCAATAGATAGATAACAAATGACGAATGTAAAATAAAGTATGAGAGATGATAACAGATAGATAACTAATGACATATATCAAATAACAGATGGCAATAGATAAAGAGCAAATAACAGATAACTATAGATAGATAACAAAATATCAGAAGACAATAGATACATAACAAATAACAGATGACAAATGACAGATGTCAAATAACAGATGGAAATTGGTACATCACAAATGACATTTGTCAAATAACGTGTGACAGATATCAAAAAGTGCTAGATTTTAAATGATTAATAAAAAATGGCAGATAAATTTATTCACAATGCATAAGAAATAAAATACAATGGATAGATTAGAACTAAATTACAGATAATGAGAATGACAAATGATAGATGACAGACGACAAGTGAAAAATGTCAAATAACAGATTGGAATATTTAGTTAATCCATTGTAATAAATCTTCCCTTCTCTTATTAGATTCATTAAAAATTCATATCTCACTCTGTATTCTTCTTCATTCAACACTTGCGAAGGTTAAGTAACTTATGACAGATGTCAAATCGTACGATAGATGTCAATAATTAGATTAAAAAATCAGATGACAATAGATAGATAAGATATAACAGATGACAAAATTACAGATATCAAATAACAGATGTCAAATGACAGATGCTAAACAAAAGATGACAAATAATAGATGACAATAGATGTATATCGAATAAAAAATTATATTAGATAACAAATAACAGATGGAAAATGATAGATGTCAAATAACATATGGCAATAGATTGATAACAAATGACAGATATCAAATAATGTATGACAGATGACAACAGATAGATAAAACATGACAAATATAAAATAACGTATTCTTCATTCAACACTTGCGAAGGTTGAAACTATAGTTCTGTCAAAAAATTGATAATATATTGTAAACTTTGTTTGTGTATATTAGACAATAAATAGTGGTATAAAACGTCAAACTTATTTGCCCTTTTTAGATGGGACAGATGTCAATAGATAGATAATAAACGACAGATGTCAAATAATGTATGACAGATGTTAAAATAACATATGACCATGAATAGATAACAAGTACTAGACGACAAATGAAAGATATCAAATAATATATGACAATAGATAAATAACAAATGGCAGGTGTCAAATAACAGATGGAAATATATAGATAGCAAATAACGTGTGACAGGTGTCAAATGGCATATGTCTAATAGATAGCAAATGATTAATGAAAAATGACAGATCACAGATACATTTATTCCCACTGCATAAGAAATAAAATAAACGGATTTTAAGCTTAAAACTAAACTACAGATGATGAGGGTGACAAATGACAGATGACAGACGAGCAATGACAGATGGCAGATGCTAGCAAGTTATAAATAATTGATAGAAGGCAACAGATAATGTCACTATTACACATAAAAATACATAAAAACATACATACAACTGCTTAAAGCTAAGTACACACATTTGATGTAATACACTTAACCAGAAGATATAACTAAAGCTATACATATGTCATCTGCCTTTTGTCATCTGTCAACTACCATCCGTCATCTGCAATTTGTCATCGGTCATCTGTCATATTCCATCTGCTATCTGCCATAAGTTTTTTTTTAATTAAACAAAAACGTTTACTTTTTTGATATCACCCTTTATTTTTAAGTGACCATTTTCAAACTTAAAGTAAATTAAGTACACACATAAAATCTAATATCAGATGGGCGATTACTAATAGAACACCGCAAATAACAAATGACGGACGAAAACAGGGAAAAGAGAATCATTAATCACTTTCCACTAGCAAAAATATTGTTATCGTATAGTTTTTACAAATAATAATTTCATACATTTTTAAATCAATAAAATGTGTTCACTTACACACACACACACACCATAACACCTCGCATCAGATGACAGATAGAAAAAGAAGATGACAGATGACGAATGACATTTAACAAATGAAAAATGATTTAGTAGGCACAAATAGTAGAGGACTGATGACAGATCATAAATAATAGATAATAGATATCAAATGACAGATGACAAATTTGACAAATATTAAATGATAGATGACATATGACAGGTGTCAAATGAGAAATGACAGATGTCAGATGATATGTGATAAATAACAGATGATACATGACAGATAAAAGATTATTCATTTATTTCTGAATACTAAAATGATAATATTGAATACGTAATAAAATATTATAGATTGTAATTCTTATCGAAAAAGGGGTTATAAAAAGGTTATATATAAATTTATTAAAAGAAATCTATAAAAATGACACATAACAAGTGAAACATGAAAGATGACAGATGACAGTTGACTTGATATCTCTTATTCAAGTACGAATAGTATTTTGGAATACATAAAAACATGACAATGTGAGAGATTACAGATAAGAGATAACAAATGATAGATAACAGATGTTAGATGGCAAGTGACAAATAATAGACGTCAGATGGCTGTTGGCAGATGCTAAAACATACAGTTTATCATCGTTTACAACTTTAGTAGAAATTACATTAAACAACTTCTTGGTGTCTGAATTCCAAAGCTCTTCTGGCTATAACCAAAGAATATGGTTGTAGCAGGATGGAGCAGTCACAGTAATTTTTTTTGGTAAATTGATATACAGACATAAATTGGTGACGATTTAACTCCTATGGGCTTTTTCTGTAAGGTTATCTCAAATCTAAAAATGTTTTGATGGAGACAATCAATAAATAATGGTTCAAATGATTTTTTACGAGGAAGAAAAACGATATAAAAAGGTATTACATTGTGCTTACAATTTACAATAACAACAATACCAATTAAATGAAATATTCCATTCTTAAATCGAGATTAAATCGACTACTCCTCGACTTGACCTGGAAACGTTCCTACGTTTCGTTTCTGTATTACGACCATTGTTCAATACAAACTTCAAACGATGTTATAATCGTTGGCCAATGAATATCTTTCGAACGTGCCGCGGTGCCATTTCAAAACGCACGGGCGACTACACATTCCAAAATGAGCCATAACTCACCCGCGATGATGGGCGACAACAACAACAGACAAAAAAAAATTAGAAAGTTTCCGTCCTGCCGTCCGTTTTATTTACAAATATTACTACCTACACAACAATGCCGCAGTTTACCTACCCGTGTTAATAAAACTATTTTCATTTTATTGCACTTTAAAAGCGGGGCGTGTCGTAAATGGGGTATTTCAGCACCCCTCTTTACCTGAACGGCGCGTGCTCAGGTACGTAGAATCGTCGTCGGTGTGTTTTTTTTTTAAATTTTCGTGCCGTGCTCACGAGTTACGCATAACGTAATGAGTTTGAGCAATTACCTGTGAGATTTACTGGCCGTTGTGTCCTTGACACACTTGGAAATCAACTGGTTGCAGCGGAGTGCTCAGCGGCGCGGAAAGTGAGAGCTCGTTACAAACGCCGCCGTCTTGAAATCAAACAGCGACAATGAAATTGCAATTTTACTTTTATATTCACTCTTTACCGTGATTCAAACGCATCAACTTAAATACAAACAATTATCACGGACAATGAAATGTAAATGTTGAAAGTGAAATTATTTATCTGCTTACAAAAAATTGATGGATAAAGTATAGAATTTTATTAAAAACCTTATGGAATGTTTTATTAGTTGGAGGGTGGGTTAGAGAGACACGCTCCTGACCTACGATAATAAATTTGATATTAACGTAGCGTACTCCTGACCTACAATATCATATTGTGTATATTGAACTATCTTATTGAATTATTGCTAGGGCAAGCGTACACCTCGCTACGGTTAAAGTAAAGTTTATTGAGATAGGTTAGAATTGCGCTGGTTTAAATGACGATTTCATGACATAGGTCAGGAATACGCTACTTCAAAACATAGCTTATAGTTGCAGATTATGAAATTATGAGCACGATGTATTAAAAGCTCAAGAATACTTTATTTGTCTAGATTGAATTATTATTAAAATATTCACTCTTTTAGGTATTTTAAATTGTGATGTGATAAAATTCTAAATACCTGTACGGATGGAATAACGTAGAAAAATCTCTCTTTGTGTGTGTGTGTGTGTGTTATTTTTTTTTTTCGTATTGTGTATTCGCCACAAGGACACACTCATGCACCGTGACTGATTGCAGGCGTGACACAATTTACCGGCAGGGAAAAATACGGTGTGGCGCTGCTTTTCTAATTGCGGTTTGGATATATAAACTCGCAGCCTGCTACGCTGAATAAAATACAAAATGGGGACACGAACACACAACCGGGGACGCAATACCTCCGTATAATAACAGCGAATCAAAAAAAAAAATGCTCTCGCAATATTATAAATTAATTATTGCACGGATCAAGTGATTCGTACCAAATTCCAGATTTACGCATTTTACCCTCGGGCGGCAGTTAGCTTAATCGTGTTCGTGGTGGGAAAGGTTTCCTTTTTTTGCTGTCGCTGCTGGAGATAAATAGGAGATGTGGATTAGCCTGTTTCTAAGATCTTTAAGCGATCTTTTCAGTTTCAGACTGGAAAGGGGCGATAGTTCTAGACTAGTCATTATAGCGATCAAGGAGGAGTGGTTTTAGCCAACTAACACTACCCTATTACAAGGGTGTTCATGATGGATTTCTTTTCCTCGCATAAAATAAAACAGATTTCTAAAACGAAAAGTGGCTTACAGTTGATGAAGTCATTAGTTTACTCAAGTGGAAAATGTGGAAGACTTGAGTAATTTACTTATTGTCCTACAGGAAAAATTCCTAATTACATGGCAACATATATAAAGAGGAAGTATTACATCGGATAATTGCTGGGTGTTTTAAGTAACGACCCTAGAGTTTTTGAAAGATTTCGGCAATCAATGAGGAGAAGATTGTATTATTGCATCCTAGGTGGTAGTCATTTTTAACACTTCTTGTAGATTAAGAAACATTACAAGTAATTTTTAGTAATGAAATTTCGCAATATCACCAACAGAACAGATTTATTATATTGAAATAAAACCATCCAATATTGATTACATAATTAAACAAACATGTAACTAACGCATTGGATTTTCCGGTCGAAAAAAAAATTGAATGCACGGGAGGAGGAGTGCGCATTCGCACCAGCTCTAGCACTGGCCGTTGCTGAAATGAGCTCAAGTGCACTGGGTTTCTGGGTCAATGAGTTGTATACTTCGCGCAATCAAAACGATCCACGAATCGCATTTTCCGACGCTGAATAAACACAAAATTGATCGTCCTTATTACACATACCCACACACACACACACACACACACAAACCTGAAACAACATGCAAGTATAAGATTAAGATTATAAAACCCCTCGCCATCACCGCACCACCTGCCTGTGCCAATTAAATTTGTATGGATTTATGTCTGCGGTGAAATATGTAAAACTCTTTTAAATTATTTACATTTGATATGAGTACAGACCATTGAAAATGTGGGACAGACAGATAAGCAAGCAACACATAATGGCACACACACACACACACACACATACACACGTACGTACAACAAACGCATAATTACTTGCACAAGAGCGAGATGGAAGTATGTAATTAAAGTGTGAGGCAACACAATATAAACAGTCGACACTTCTAACGAATGCATATTTGCTTTATACCTTGTGCCCCATTTTATTATTATTATTAGTAATTATTATTACGTGCGTGATTCATTCATATCGAATTTACAGTGACCTAAGCAAATTTGACCACTGACCTACCCTCCAACCACTAAAACATACTTTCGAATTCATTAAAAAATTTTAAACAAGGATTTTATATACAGGGTGACTGACGAAAAACCTTTGGTGCTGTATCTCGCTTATTTTTTATCCGATTTTAATAAATAAAACATGAAATTAAATGATTTTTAGAAGACTTTAATATGAACTGTACTGATATTTTTTCTTGCATCCAGTTTTTGACAAAAGACGATCAACTTTTTTTTTTTTTAAATTGCACTGTATATATATTTTGTACTGATCCGCAAGGAGATTTTTTTCCGAATCTAAATTTGTAAACGATTTTATCCATTCATCAAACTAAAGTCGAGAAATTGAGGATTAAAAAAAAATAAAAATCAAATACCCATAGTAAACAATATACAGAGCCTATTCCAAATGTCAAAAGTGACAGTGTCAGTCATTGGTACAATACTGCAATGATTTTTAATAATTTCATAATAAAAATGTTGCAAGATTTCAAAAACTGAAAAACGATTTCTGTAGAAGCACAAAATTCTAGTACAGTGTTTGAAATATTGCAACATTTTAATTATGAAATAATTAAAAATCGTTGCAGTATTGTATCAATGGCTGTCACTGTCACTTTTGACATTTAAAATAGGGTCTGTATATTGTTTACAATGTATACTTGACTTTTTATTTTTTTAATCCTCAATTTGTCGACTTAAGTTTGATGTATGGATAAATTTGTCTAAATTTTTATATTCAGAAAAAAATCTCCTTGCGAATCAATAAAAATATATATACAGTGCAATTTAAAAAAAAAATGTTGATCGTATTTTGTCAAAAACTGGGTGCGAGAAAAAATAACAGTTCAGATCCTATTAAAGTCTTTTAAAAATGGTTTAATTTAATGTTTTATTTATTAAAATCGGATAAAAATTAAGTGAGATAGAGCACCAAAGGTTTTTCGTCAGTCACCCTGTATAATTTATTTTAATAAAAATAAATTTAATTTACTAAAACCCTCGTTTATTAATATAATGATTGGAGGGTGGGATAGTGGCCACCCACCCACCCTACATAAATTTTTATAACTAAACTACACATTACGTTTAATAATTTGAAAACATCTACAATAATTACTGTTGTAAATTATTGGAAACTAAAAAAGTGAGAGTGACCTAAGTAAATATGTATATGTAGGGTGGGTGGGTGGTCTCTAACCTTCCCTCCAACCACTAAAACATACTTTCGAATTCATTTAAATATTTAAAACATAAGGATTTTTATATACAGTTTATTTTGTAAAATTTATTTTAACAATAAATTTAATTTTCCAAAACCCTCGTTTATTAATATAATGATTAAAGGGTGAGATAGTGGCCACCCACCCACCCTACATACATTTTTAAAACTAAACCACACATTACGTTTAATAACTTGAAAACATCTACACTAATTACTGTTGTGAATTATTGGAAACTAAAAAAGTGACAGTGACCTAAGTAAATATGTATATGTAGGGTGGGTGGGTGGCCTCTGTTCTACCCTCAAATCAGTAAAAGATATTCAAAAATTCATTAAAAAATTAAACATAAGTGTATTTATGTATATAATTTATTTTTAAATAAATTTTTATTTACTCTCGTTTATTAATATAATTATTGGAGGGTGGGATAGTGGCCACCCACCTACCCTATATAAATTTTTAAAACTAAACTCCATATTACGTTAAATAACATGAAACCATCTACAGTAATTACTGTTGTGAATTATTGGAAACTCAAAAGTGACAATGACCTAAGTAAATTTGTATATGTAGGGTGGGTGGGTGGCCTCTATCCTATCCTAAAACCGCTAAAACATACTTTCGAATTCATTAAAAAATTTAAAACATAAGGATTTTTATAGACAGTTTATTATGTAGAATTTATCTTTAAATAAATTTTTATTTACTAAAACCCTCGTTTATTAATATAATGATTGAAGGGTGGGATAGTGGCCACCCACCCACCCTACATAATTTTTTAAAACTAAACCACACATTACGTTTAATAACTTGAAAACATCTACAGTAATTACTGTTGTAAATTATTGGAAACTAAAAAAGTGACAGTGACCTAAGTAAATTTGTATATGTAGGGTGGGTGGGTGGCCACTGACCTACCCTCTAACCACTAAAACATACTCACGAATTCATTAAAATATTTAAAACATAAGGAAATTTATATACAGATTATTATATAAAATTTATTTTAAAAATAAATTTAATTGACTAAAACCCTCGTTTATTTATATAATGATTGGAGGGTGGGATAGTGGCCACCCACCCACCCTACATAAATTTTTAAAACTTAACCACCCACTACGTTTAATAACTTGAAAACATCTACAGTAATTACTGTTGTGATTTATTGGAAACTAAAAAAGTGACAGTGACATAAGTAAATTTGTATATGTAGGGTGGGTGGGTATCCACTAACCTACCTTCCAACCACTAAAACATACTTTTGAATTCATTAAAATATTTAAAACATAAGGATTTTTATATGGTTTATTTTGTAAAATTTATTTTAAAGATAAATTTAAATACTAAAACCCTCGTTTATTACTATACTAGTTGGAGGGTGGGATAGTGGACACCCACCCACCCTACATAAATTTGTAAAACTAAACTACACATTACGTTTAATAACTTGAAAACATCTGCAATAATTACTGTTGTGAATTATTGGAAACTAAAAAAGTGAGAGTGACCTAAGTAAATATGTATATGTAGGGTGGGTGGGTGGCCTCTGATCTACCCTCCAATTAGTATAACATACTCAAAAATTCATTAAAAGATTCACAAATTGATTTCCTCGCTCATTAGTAAATAAATGAAATTCGATTTTGTTGTATAATTTATTAACAATGTTTAAGAAAATAAGTTTAAAAATTTTAAATCTATTCATAAAAAATGTATTTTTGATATATTAAAAAACAAACGACGTACACTGGCTGGAAACGAAATGACAACCCTCAAAACTCGAGATGAAATTAATTGGAAATTACATCTCAAGATTATAACAATTCTAAAAAATTCACCGCTCAAGAAAATACTTTTTAAAATCTTTATACAGGGTGACTGACGAAAAACTTTTGGTGCTGTATCTCGCTTATTTTTGATCCGATTTGAATAAATAAAACATCAAATTAAATGATTTTTAAAAGACTTTAATATAAATTGTACTGATATTTTTTCTTGCATCCAGTTTTTGACAAAAGACGATCAACTTTTTTTTTCAAATTGCACTGTATATATATATTTTGTACTGATCCGCAAGGAGATTTTTTTCTGAATCTAAATTTGTAAACGATTTTATCCATTCATCAAACCAAAGTCGAGAAATTGAGGATTAAAAAAAAAAGTACCCATAGTAAACAATATACAGAGCCTATTCCAAATGCCAAAAGTGACAGTGTCAGTCATTGGTACAATACTGCAATGATTTTTAATAATTTCATAATAAAAATGTTGCAAGATTTCAAAAACTGAAAAACGATTTCTGTAGAAGCACAAAATTCTAGTACAGTGTTTGAAATATTGCAACATTTTAATTATGAAATAATTAAAAATCGTTGCAGTATTGTATCAATGGCTGTCACTGTCACTTTTGACATTTAAAATAGGGTCTGTATATTGTTTACAATGGATACTTGACTTTTTATTTATTTTTTTAATCCTCAATTTCTCGACTTAAGTTTGATGTATGGATAAATTTGTCTACAATTTTATATTCAGAAAAAAAATCTCCTTTCGAATCAATAAAAATATATATACAGTGCAATTAAAAAAAAAAATGTTGATCGAATTTTGTCAAAAACTGGGTGCGAGAAAAAATAACAGTTCAGATCCTATTAAAGTCTTTTAAAAATGGTTTAATTTAATTTAAGAGAGATACAGTACCAAAGGTTTTTCGTCAGTCACCCTGTATCTACTCAGAATTAATGCATTTTTGACATATTAAAAAACAAACGACGTACACTGGCTGGAAACGAAATGACAACCCTCAAAACTCGAGATGAAATTAATTGGAAATTACATCTCAAGATTATAAAAATTCTAAAAAATTCTCCGCTCAAGAAAATACGTTTAAAATCTTTAAAATTGATTTTTGTCATTATTTTCCGCACGTAAATAAAAACTTCTAAGAGTACGTCTCTTCGCATACTACATACATAATAATAAATTACGCCAGAGCGTAATGATATCATCGGCGGTGCGCGTTGCGTAACCGATAGAAAAGTGATGCCATGGTCAGTGTGTCAGTGTGTCACAGTTAGATACTCTCTCACACAATCGAAACCAACAACCACACGCCACCACCAAAACGGGACGGTGTGCGGTATTGGTTCTTATTGGTAGTGTGGTGCAGATACGTTTCACTGTCGATTTCGATTGACCTCCTTATTCAACACACACATACACTCATATGCTCATTATTTTTTTTTTCACTCCACTCTTCTCTTTCTGCACCTTGGATCTTTGCTCCACTTTACACCGCATCGTCTCGACGAAAGTAAAATTCTTAAGTAATATACGGCGGTGACCTTGAAAGAAAACGAAATCAGAAATCGTGTTGAAAAAATAAAATGATGTAGCCATCATAATAAAAAAGGAATTCAAAAGGTAAACATTTTGAGTAAGTCAATTAGTAAAAATTTGGTTGGGCAGACTTTAAATCTAAATTAGATAAGATTAGCTATAGGAAGTCATTTATATTTAAACTTAAATTTTGATTTTGTTTTATTTTTTATTACATAAAGGGTTTGATCGTTTTTAGCAAGAAAATCATCAACGATTAGTACTTAAAGTTATCATGTATATGTAGGGTGGGTGGGTGGCCTCTATCCACCCTACAATCAGTAAAACATAAGCGAGGGTTTTAATTAAAAGTTGTAAAATGTAAACTGAAAAAAAATAAGTTTTATTGAATTAAAAGTGGGTGTTCGTATTGTTTTAATAATAAATATATCGAAAAGTAATTTTCCAGCATATTTGTTAAATGGGTCGCCGCTGGCAATTCCCACCCAGCACCCCCTCCCCCGCGCCGGTCGACGTGACGTCTCCGCGTTCGCTTTTTCGCTTTTATCGCAAAGAGCAGAAACGGATTCTCACTTCGGCGGGGTGTGTGGGGGGTCGGCCGACGTCAGCGCGCGCACGCCCAAAAACTTTTATCCGAGTCAAGGGGAACAAAACAGGTCAATGCGACCCACTGACACATTAAACTAGACCTACATTTCTCAAAACATTTCACATTTACGCCGCACAGAGAGATAAAACACACACACACACGCTCGTCCCGTCTCGCTCGTTCACCTGTTTCGATAAAAATTGCGCGCATGTGGGTCAGTATTTCAGAGTTGATTAATTAATTAATTGTCGGTACGCGCGGCGCTTCTCTCCTTGATTTCAATGCATTTTATGAATATCGCATTATACGTGTGTGTTTATATATGTATATATAAATGCGTGGCGTGTAGTAGTAGTAAGTTGTGTGTTTTAATAGTAATGGCAGGCAAGGACGCGACGGACGACGGACTCTAGCCTCTAGCCGCTGGATCTGAATGTACGGCACACAAACATGTAGGGAAGGCCTCCTGCCCTACATACCCACTGCACTAGACCTACTTTTCTGATAGCGCGCGGGCAGGCACAATTATTAAAGCCGGCCGCCGCAACCCTGAATTTGTACTTTACGTTCGTCGGTATTTCGCAATGGAGGACAATCGTATTTTACGCACACGCGTGTATAGAAAACATCGCTTATCAAACAGAATAATAATGATGATAATAATAAAGAAAACAGTATTGCGGGACTATTTTTAGAACGTCCACTCATTCATACACATCACATTATCTCGCGCTACTCGCTTGCCTGACGATCAAATAAAACAAATGAGCCTTTAGCTTTTACTCAGAGCCGCCTTTGAGATTTATTATGAAATTATCAAACCACAAATAAACTAGTAGTACAAAATATATGTTACATCAAAACTCCTGGTCTTTAATTAGATAGGTAGAATACAGTGTCCCAATTTCGATGCTCACCATTGACATCTCTATTATTAGAAGATATAGAGATAGGTTAAATGGGGAACGTTTTGCAGAAATTAGTGCTCATAACAAATACCATTTCAAATTCACCTTAACTGTTTTCAATTTTAAGATATTTTGAAAAAAAAACAAACAGAGATACCAATGGTGGGCATCGAAATTGGGACACACTGTACAGGGTGATTCATTAAGGGTGGTCACTGGCCGTATCTCGGAAACCGTATATCCTAGAATTTGGGAAAAAAATTCTAATGACATAATCGGCCAAAAGAAGGTGCGTTAAAATATTTTTAAATGCTTAGCTTTCCGCTAGGTGGCGCATTTTATCATTTGCATAATTAATTTGCGTTTTTTACAAAATATTACCGCATTAAGGCTATTGAAAATTATCAAAATTAGAAACTACTGTACTTGGTTTACAATTTTTGCTTAAGTCATTTTTTTCTATCACCTACAGTTAAGTGGTGGGGGAAGTATACTTTTGTTTACAGAAAATGGTCTGTAACTTCCGTATACCTTAACCGATTTTCACAAGCTTAGACTCAATAGAAAGAGTATTAGAAGTTGATTCCAAAAATAAATAACATTAATACATTTAATCTATGCGCTGGCAACTAGAGGGCGTTATGTAACACTTAACCCTATTTATGTATTTTTCTCAGAAATATCAAATGGAATGATATAACTCGAAGCAGCTTACAAAAAAGAAAATGAAATTGCATATTGTTTCGTCAAAACCGCAAACTGATATCTCTTGTCATTCCAAAGATATTTAGATTTTTTAAATTTTCGTTGTTGTTTTTCGTTGTTTTCGAAGTGTTGGTTCGCCCTGTAAGGTGTAAATGAAAATATATGGCTAAAGTTACTTTTAGAAAAAATGTCATGTAAAAACAAATGACAACAATATTTATTAGCATAATTAATGAAAAATAATAAAACTTATTACCCATAACAGAAATTTACAAAACGCTGAAATTTCTAAAAGCACCCATTATCTAGTTATTTTAGAAACTCAAAATGTTTCCCCTTATTTGCTGTACCTATACAAATTCAGTCCTTCTAGAGTGAAATTTTATCCTAGATTCCTTAAAATTTCTTCAATGGTTTTATATGGATAAGCTGTAACATTACGAGTATGTCAAACTATTTTCTTGGGCGATGTTGTAAAAGTAATCAAGTCACCTTTGGAAATGACATTTCTGTTTTCTGATTGTTTATTTATAATTTGTTGTTGCTGTCAAAGTTAATTTGAACGTTTGAAAAATTACTTTATTATAATGCTTTATTTTTCAAATGAAGAAGCATATGATATGCTAGCAGTGTATTTTGAAAGTCTACAAAATGCAGTCATTGCTGAAAGAGAATATGGGTTACGATTTCCTGAAAGACGGCGTCATTCAAGAAAAGTTTTTAAAAGACTGGCAGAACGATTACGAAAAACTGGCAATGTTCAACCTGTTTCGGTAAGAAATAGGGTACGTAGAAGACAAAATGAAGAAAATGTTATTAACGTCTTGGCATACGTTAACGCTGAACCACGTGCAAGTATTAGGGAAATTGCAAGAGATCTAGAATTAAATTATTCTTTGGTGAATAGAATACTAAAAGAACATAAAATGCATCCTTACCATGTTTTACATCAACAATTTCTATCTGCAATATTATGGACGGATGAAGTTACATTTTCAAGCTCTGGTAAAATTAACTTGCCCAACAGTCACTACTGGTCAGAAACAAATCCACACTGGCAGAGGGAAGTCAAACACCAAAATCGCTGGAGCATAAATGTATGGTGTGGTATTTTAAATAGGAAGATAATAGGACCTTTTTTTCTTTGAAGAAAAATTAACGGGCCAAAGATTTTTTAACTAACGATTTGCCCATCCTCCTAGAAGACGTTCCAATTCGTAACAGATTTGACATGTGGTATAAACAAGATGGTTGCCCAGCACATTTTGCCGCAGGTATCCGAAATTATTTAGATATTGTATTTTCAAATAAATGGATTGGAAGGGGAAGTATTTTTCCATGGCCAACAAGGTCACCAAATCTTACGGTTTTAGATTTCTTTTTATGGGGTAGAATTAAAGATTTGGTTTTAAAAACACGTCCAACTACACGTGAGGATATGAAAGAAAGGATTCAGCAAGCAGTAAGAGGTATTTCTGGTGCTGAAATTGAGGCCAGTGTCAATTCCACTATAGAAAGACTGAATTTGTGCATAGCAAATGATGGGAAACATTTTGAGTACCTAAAATAACTAAGTAATAGGTGCAGTTATCAATTTTAGTTTTTTGTATTTTTTTTCTCATTAATTATGTTAATAAATATTGTGCCATTCGATTTAAGTTGATATTTTTTTGAAATGTAACTGTAGCAGTATGTTTTCACTTACAACTTACAGGGTGAACCAACACTTCCAAAACAACGAAAATTTAAAAAATCTAAATATCTTTGGAATGACACGAGATATCAGTTTGCGGTTTTGACGAAACAATATGTAATTTCATTTTCTTTTTTGTAAGCTGCTTCGAGTTATATCATTCCATTTGATATTTTTGAGAAAAATACATAAATAGGATTAAGTGTTACATAACGCCCTCTAGTTGCCAGCACATAGATTAAATGTGTTAATGTTACTTATTTTTGAAATCAACTTCTAATACTCTTTCCATTGAGCCTAAGCTTGTGAAAATCGGTTAACGTATACGGAAGTTACAGACCATTTTCTGTAAACAAAAGTATACTTCCCCCACCACTTAACTGTAGGTGATAGAAAAAAATGACTTAAGCAAAAATTGTAAACCAAGTACAGTAGTTTCTAATTTTGATAATTTTCAATAGCCTTAATGCGGTAATATTTTGTAAAAAACGCAAATTAATTATGTAAATGATAAAATGCGCCACCTAGCGGAAAGCTAAGCATTTAAAAATGTTTTTACGCATTTTCTTTTGACCGATTATGTCATAAGAATTGATATTTAGAAGGGATATTTGGGTTTCGAGGGATACAGAATTTGGTTAACAAGGTTTGGTTGTGAGGATTATTGCCAAATTTAATACTTAGGCTTAATATACGTTAGAAGATGTGTGGGATTTGGGTGGTTACGTATAGAGGGATTGTCGGAGTTTGGTGAAGTTCTAAGGGCGGATCTTTCGGCAACTTAGAAGCGGTAGAGGATAGATGGTCGGATTTTGGTGAAACGTATTGCACCACAATCTAACAAGGATCGGCATATTGTTTTGTAAATATGTATTGCAGTTTTAATAGATATTCCCTGCTGTTTATAGGTTAATGCTCGAAAATGTTGTTTTGATCTTGTTTTTTACTGTTTGTGCATGAAGGAGTTTGAAGGAAAGTTTTGAATCAAGTGGGATGCCAAGGTATTTACAGGTATAAGAGGAATATATGATGGTATTATTGATTAGGATCGTAGGGGATTGTGGAGTGATTTTATGGTAGGGGATGAATAGTTGGGATTTGAAAGGATAATTTTGATTCGTCATTTGGATGGAATCAAAGGATGATTGAAGATATTGTTGGGCGATTTGAAGGGAGGGTGAATGGGTAACAAGCACGGTGTCATCGGCGAAGAGTAAGGAATATTGTGAAGGATTGAAATATGTGGGGTCAGGATTACTAATATCGTGGCAAAATATAAATATAAAAGGAAGAACCTTGAGGGACGCCTAAGATTGGAAAATAATGAGAAAATTTTTGTTTAAATTCTTACTTGACAGGATCTGTTGGAAAGGAAGTTGAGTAAAAGGATTGTTAAATAATGGGGGAAACATTTATGTAGGAGTCCAATATCCCAAACTGAAACAAATGCTTTTTGTATGTCTTTTTTATTAATATTTTGCTTGTAACTAAAAAAATTTCAGACATGTTATACATTGTTGAATGAGTCGGATCATATTCAAGTATTTTGTTTAATACAAATTTAATAACTTGCAGATTTATAGTAGATTCGATATGTTACATTATATATTTTTTTTGATATTTTTTTAGGTCATTCGTAGTTTAAAACTGAAGTTTAGAATGGTGGGCACCCACCCACCCTACATATACATTGAAATTTAAGCTATACCGTGTTATAAAATTATTGACAGCAAAGAAATAAAGACCTGCTCCACGTTAACTAGAGAGCACAAAACGCGACGAGCACAAAAACTGTTTTTATTCCAATAAAATAATTATCCTATCCATACTAAAAACATCGAAATTGTTGAGACGCTATTTGTATATCAATGAGAAAATCCATCATACGAACTTAGCGAAATAATTAGAAAAACACGAAAACATTTCGTAAATCTACAACAAATGAGTCTTATTAAGACTATAAAACAATTTACTTATTGAAACAAATACTTCTCTGGCTAATACCTCGACAGATTTTGAATGATACAAAAGTAATTTGCGTGTTACAAATAGAAAGGCTTTCTGTGAAATAAACTAAAAATGGTAAAATGTATGTACTCAGCGAAACATTTTTAGAAAATTTAGAAAGTTTTGTTTTTATACCGCCGACATTTTGAAAGTAAAATGATAATTTCGCTAGTTTTTTTTTTTTGCTTCAATAGGTTTAGGTTTTATTTTTACAATATTAGGTTCCCTATTGATGAATCGAATAGTTATATCGTTCTCTCCATTGCGGATCCTGGCGGCCAATTCTTCTTAATTATGTGCATATAGTGCTTGCAAAAATCCAGTTGCAAATAAAACCGAGTGTTCATCGTGCTTAGAATTGTGCCAACCAGCCATCGTGCATTAAAAAAAAAACACAAGTGTACAACGACCCGAACAAGTTCGGAACTATGTGGGTTCAAAAAGATCCCAATCCCGAATTCCTGGAACTATGGCCTACCGTGGTGACTCAATCAGCAATCCTTAAGATATAACTGAATAGTTGAGGTTGTTAGTTGTTGAAAGTTCATATTCTAATCACTTTGGTAAATTTTCGTAAATGAAATACGATAAAACTTTCAAATATTTATTTTGCCGAATTTTGTCGAAACAATTGTCGCGAACGGCAAAATAAATATTTTAAAGTTTTATCGTATTTCATTTACGAAAATTTACCTTAAGATATAGTTAAAAGCTTCAATGAATATTTGTCCTCTGTATATTCTACCATAGATGTTGGGGAAACTTAATCATATAGTAAAGATTGATAATATATCGAATTGTGACATACTACTAGCTGCAAAAAAAAAATTCAGTAATAATTTTATGTCAGGCTTTGATATTATTCCATCATTCATTGTACACACCTTTAGTACACCATTGTGTCACATTTATAACTTGACAATTGAGACGTCCCAATTTCTATCTCACTGAAAAATAACTCGTATAATATCAGCACTAAAAACGGATATGTTACAAACTGTCGCCCTGTTTATATTTTCAATAAATTCTCTAAATTTTTAAGACTTTTATTGCTGAGAAAATATGTGCTCAAACTGTGTAAGCATGATTTTATGAAAAATAGGTCTACTTTAACAAATGTGTTGTAATTTACTGAATATGTAGCCACTAGGCCCACAATTTCAAGTCATACTGGTTTTCGAAAAGCCTTTGATTCGGTTAGCCACAAGCTGCTCTAAACTAATCTTAGGGATTGGGGTTTCACTGATGGCTTTGTTGGCATATTTGACTCTTACATACCTGAGATAACTAATTATATTGAGTACATGACTTTATTATGCTACAAAAAATTTAAAAACACATTAAAGGGATTTCTACAGCAATCGGCTTTTTATAATTTAAATGAATTTTCTAATTCTATCTGTCTAATGGAAGCACCCAGCTGAAATCACATATTGACTTTAACTATTTTTGTTTTGTATTTACCCTAATTTTATATTTGTACTTGTATATTTGACATGTCTCTTGTTGTTAACTCAACCACTAAGACGAATAAAATTATTATTATTATTATTATTATTACATGAATCATAAATCTAAGGTATTTCATCCTTCCAGCGGGGTTCCTCAAGGGTCCTACCTTGGACCATTATTATTTCTATTGTTTTTTGATGACATAACTGAATATTGACTATACTCTCATATACTAATATTTGCAGATGATGAAGAAATTTTTAGAGTAGTAAGGAATGATGATAACTGTGTTGTTTTTCAGAATAATTTGGTGAAAATACATAATTGGAGCAAAATATATAAGTTATAACTTAATACTGCCAACTGCATGTTAATTTACAGAACAGCACAACGTATACACTTTAATTATATTTTGGATAATGTAAGGTGTTCAAATGAAAATGTAGGAAACGCTATTGTATAAATGAAGTCTTTATTCTAAGTATACACCATAGGCCTGAGCACAACAATTCTATTGATTAACGAACCAAAGGTTTCCGTGTTCCCAAAACTCCTCTGGTTCTTCTGAGCTCGAGGAATTCAACAAGTAATGGACCTTGGACATCAAAAATGACGGTGGAAAACACCTTGCCTGCTTGAACCTTCTAGTGGGAGTTGACAGAAGAACCATTAACTCCGACGTATACTGTGGGTCACTCCGAAGACTACGCAGATCCATCAAAAATAAAAAATAAACATCTGAAAAAACAGCGCTTCAATCCGGACGATGAACTCAAGAACACTGTGAGAGACCAGAGGAGTTTTGGGAAGATGTGATGCTTTAGCTCGATAATCAATTGAATTGTTGTGCTCAGCTCTATGGTGTATACGTTGAATACATGTTTTATTCATACTCACGATAGCGTTTCGTACCTTTTCATTCGGCCTACTTTGTTCGGAATATGGCCAACAAAGTAGGCAAATTATTCTCCAGTTTAAATTGTGACGAAAACAATGATTAGCAAAAAACACTTTCGAAAAACATATTTTGTTTGTGTGGAATGTCCTTCAAACAATAATAAAACATGATCTTCCTATTAGATATTTAGAATGATCAGAAAAAGTTGAGAAATGGCCCTTAATTATCTAATTATTATGTAGTAATACAATTTAAACAAATTAACAGACCACCATTCGAAGTTTAGGAATTCATTTATTTAAAAAGAAAGTTGAAGAGTATCTTATAAAGAAAGCACGATATTATTTTTTTTTAGTGCTCTCCGAATCATTTAAGTCTACTGTTGCTAACTTGCAGTTAAGTTACTAGGAATTACGTTTCTGTAAACGTGGGCTTTCTAAATTTCTAAAACTTACGTTCAGAATTATTGGTTGTGATAAAGAGGTCGAAAATGAATAGAATTGTCTAAAATACCGCCATTACAGCATCTACTTACAGGGTTTATTATGAAAGTAATGCACATGATTTTTTTGTGACCCCGGCTATCTATTGCAACGGAGTAAAATGTGGTGAAGGGTCTGCCTTTCCAATGCAGCAGGTCAACAGTTTTTTTCTGAGAAGTCTGAGTGGAAAGACATGCTTCCGCGTGAAGAGTGTTTTTTAACTTTCTAACAGCCATACGCAATCAAGTTTTGTGTGCGGCTTGGAAAGAATGCAAACAATATTTGCCTTCAAAGATGACTGCATTACAAAATCGCGGTCTGGGAGATGGCACAAGATGTTCAAGGAGGATAGGGGACAGGTCCACATTTGCGGTACCTCGATAATGATCGAAGATCTGCAAATGCTCAAGGTCTGCGTAAAGTTTGTGCAGAAAGTGTTGACTGAAGACCAGAAAGAACTTCGAGTTTCGTGTTGTCGAGAAACGTTGGATTTTATTCAAAATAAGACTTTCTTTCTTTATTTGTTTATGGGCACTTTATCAGACTTGCTTTATAAATATAATTCAAAATCCATAAAACAGTAAAGTAAACGAAACAAATAATTTCGTCAGCAAGCTCAAAGGCGGAGTTCATTCTTGAAGACTTCCTTTACTGTATAATTTTAGATGAAGACGGCTTCAGATGTATATATTAAAGCGATAAATGCTTATTTCTTCTAAAAAGGGGTAAATTTAGAAAATATTGTCAAACTCTGTTGTAACCGGAGACGAATTTTAAATGTTCGTGTATGACTCACAATTGAAAAGGCAGAGCAGCGAATGGCACAAAATCATCCCTCATCAAAACGATGTTCATTGTCTTTTTTGGTGACCGCGGAATCGTCCATTTTGAGCTTGTACCACAGGAAGAAACTGTCAACCCAGCCTTTTACCTGCAGGTGCTCAAGAGTTTAAAACACTGGATCACACGCGTCCCCAGCCACATGACCTTTATCGTTATCAATTTCCTGGCCCGGAAAAACACCCCGATGGCCCCCCAGCCCCCTTACAGTCCCGACTTGGCTATGTGTGTTTTTGTTTTTGTTTCCCCGACTGTAGAAAGAGCTGAAAGGGAGTCTCTGAAAAACATCCAAAAGCATGTTACAACGTTCCTAAGAAACATTCCCATCAAGGAGTTTCAGGGTGCCTTCCAGGCATGGCAGACACGATTCCGCAAGTGTATTGTTGCCGGGAGAGAGTATTTTGAAGAAGTTTAAGCATTAATCAATACATTTTTCTTTAAAAAATAGGCATTACTTTTATAATGAACCCTGTATCTCTACACTACACCAACAGGTTTTTTTTTTAAATCAGGCTCTTTAAATAATTATTGATGAAGGTTTAAATTAAATTATACTTGGTTAAACCTTCATTAGTAATAGTTCAGTAATAAATAAGAAAGTCATTTAAGAAACTATCACGCACAAGATTTATTCTGTGACTTTAATTTCAACCTTTCAACTTTTCAAACGTACAATAAACTACAAAAATATAAATTATTGATAAAATAGAGCTGAAAGACCAATGGTCGATAGACCGTTCACAAATAAATCACAAAATGTAGCTACTATTGAGGGGAAAAATGTGAATAAAGATATTTACTATTATTAATGATAAAATATTGACAAAAAAAACGATAATACAATTAAAAGAAAAAGATTAACATAACAAAGTAATGGCTTCCACCATAAATCATAATATTCGCTATATTAGCAATGAATTTTTGTGTGCTAATAATAGATTCATTGGAATGACTTCATTCTGTTCGTTGATAACAGTTGTTATCGAAGGAAAAATAATTGCAATAGGTGTAAAAATTCACTTCTTGGTATTGAATTTACGTTGTTTTGATCAAGGCATGTAATTAGTGGAAATATTCCGAAAATACTGACTGTTTCTGTGACTCGGGGAATATAATTAACCGCATATACTATGTAGAGTGAAAATGATGATGATTTGTAAAAAAATTATTATAAAAGTCTTCTAATGATCAAGATACACAAATTGTAACACATTTTACTAAATATTTTCAATGCCGTTCGTGGTAGAGTGCTGAAATTTGGTACATCAAGTAACTTTGATTAAAACACTTAGAACCTTCAATATTTAAAATATTGAAGAAAGGTTCTAAGTGTTTTAATCAAAGTTATTATTATCTTCAAGTAACTCAATCAACCAAATTAACATCAAACAAATTTCTCAGGCAGTTAATCACTTAGGATCGAACAGCGGGAACCTTACTATACAGGGTGTTCCTAAAATTTGTTTGCTCAGAACTTTTTTGTTTGCTCGTAAATCTACATTTATTCTTCAATATTTTAATAGAAAATTTGTTTTAGAAACTTTTATCACTCTTTGGAAACAGTGGCCGTTTTTGAGTTAAAAGCAAAAGTGTTACTCTCTGATTTCAATCATAACAAAAATAAAAAATCTGAATAGAAAAACTTTTTTGCTGTCAACTTGCTTTTATCGTTTAAACAAAAAGTTTAATTTTTTTCGGTGTTTCCATGACATTGACCTAATGTCAAAATCATGTCATGTTTGTTCATTAAACGTGTCCATTTTGATTTCGAAAAATTATAATAATTGCCTATGGAATTTATTTAATGTTAGTTTAGGCTGTACCAAATTGCAGCACTCTATCAAGAATGGTATTGAAAATATTTAAAAAATTGAGTTAAAATTTCTTAACTTTGATGGCCTGTATCTTGGTCATTTTTAATCTTGGTGTGTATGAAAAAATTATCGAAGAACTTAATACAAATATTAATTTATCACATCCTATCATAATTGGAGGCAAATTTAATCAACCAAACTTTCTTCAGAGTGAACAATGTAATTTACAATCAACATCCATATCGAATTCTATTACTTATAATCGTCTACTTCAATTAAATTCTTCACTTAACTTCCAATCCAAGGTGCTGGATTTAATTGCTAACACAAAAAACGTTAAGGGGACTTTTTTGAAGCTTTAGATCCTTTTAGAAAAGTTAATAGTTTTGCAAACTTCTTCAAAAGTGTATAGAAGAAAAAATCATATTTAAAAATGCCTCGCGATCTTCGGGATGTCTTAAAGTCACTACTGGCTATCACTCATATCTTTGAAGAAGATATCATTACAGCGAGGAAAAAAACATCTGGTTCTAAATATAATCTTTTACAATAAAAGATGGGATTTATTGTAAAAGATTATATTTAATCCTTTGTAAAACCAATGTAGCATATTTTTAATCGCATACTTAGTACTTCTGTTTTTCCAGAGATTTGGAAAAGAGCAATTTTAAGTCTGGCGGTAAAAACTGTATTTCTGATTATCATCCGATCTCAGTGCTAAACAACTTCGCTAAAGTTTTTGAAGCCGCATTATCAAAATTAATATCTTCTCATATTTAACCTCAATCAACCCAAATTTATGCCTCATCGATCTACAACAACCAATTTACTTAATTTCATTCGATTTACTGCAGAGGTTTTGGGCCGTCGTGTGTAGGTTGATGTAGTTTACTTATACTTATAGTAGTAATTATAGTAAGGCGATTGGAAAGCTTTCGAACTTTTCTGCAGCGTTATGTGAAAAATAACAAATGAAATAACAAAAATTACCAGACATATACAGATAACAAATGGCGTGTTTATTTATTTATGCACGAAATTCTTGTTGTGCAGTAATTTCCAAGTATTTCTCTGCTGTTATTCCTGTTGCACGTGTTCCGTATATTCTCTTTATTTCTCTTCTATTGCTTCTTGTGATTTTTCTCTCGACCTTTCTTTCTAAAATTTTTCTTAATATTTTGCATGATTTTCCATTTTGAGTGTTTTTAATTAACACATCACTCAAAATGAAAAATCATGCCTGAAACAAAATAAAAAGAATTTCTTGCATCGGTATGTAATAATGGATGAAATATGAATTCACCACTATATGCCTGAATCAAAAAGATCGTCAGCTGAGTTGACAGCAGCTATTGAAAGCCGCCCAAAGTGACCAAAAACTCAAATGTTGTGAAAGGCAAAACTATCAATAGTAAATATTACATTGGCATTATTATTGAGTGCAGAAACCAAGAAAAAACGGCCACACATGCAAAACAAAAAAAGTGCTCTTTCACTAGGAATATCCCCATGTCACAAGTCGATGAAAACAATGGTTAAATTGTATGAATTACGCTTTTCCACCCACCATACTCTTTAGATTTGGCCCCAGCGACTACTCGTTTTCTGCAGACATAAAGAAGATGCTCCAGAACAAGAAATTTGGTTCAAATGAAGAAGTGATTGCCAAAACGGATGCTTATTTTGAGAGCAAGGACCAATCGTTTTTCATAAAAGGCATCGAAAAGTTAAAATGAATCACTCTGGAAGGAGAGTATGCTGATTAATAAAGTGGAATTTCTAAAAAAAAAAATGTTTTTCTTAGTTAGACCCGAGACTTATTGAATGATGTTTTAAGTATTTTACTTCATACTCTTATATCTTTTTAATGGCTGTAACACTGATCTTTTTTTGCGACTCTCCTTTTCTTTCATCTACTGTCTTTAATCTTTATTATTACTTTCCCTATATAGAATACATAGGGGAAGTATTGTTTTCGTGACTGAGATCTCGAAAACGAATGATCCGTTTGAGATCAAACTTTAAACTTAAAGTTTTATATTACTGGAACTGAAAAGCTTTTGGTAAACATGCATAAACCAGAAGTGGATGTTTACTCGAAGTGTTTTTTTTGATTTTTCTTGATATTTCTAAATTTGAAAAATATTACATAACTTTTCAAATAAAAATTAAAGGAAACAAGAAACTGAAAAAGTTTTATTTAAACATGTCTTTCGCAAAGTTCTTTATTTGTGAGCAAAACATTAAAAATTAAATATTTTGATATTTTTTTGCCTATTGCTAATAAACTATAGGAGTCACATGAAATTTATATAACAATTATTTGTAAAAAATCTAAAATTGAGCAAATTATTAGGAATTGCCTTTATATGAGAAAAATGTAAGGAAATTACTGTGATCACCATTTTTTTTTACTTCTTTGCATTTTACAACTTTTAATTAAAACACTCGCTTATGATTTACTGATTGGATGGTGGGTTAGAGGCCACCCGCCCACTTTATGATAACTTTAAGTACTAAATGTTGATGATTTTGCTGCAAAAAAACAGTAAAACCTGCATAATCCAAATTAAAGTTTAATTATAAATGACTTTCTATAGTTAATCACACATTTAGGCTTGATTTAATACCTTTCCACGAGTCATGTATATATTCTTTTTTAATTTACAATATATAATTTTTCTCAGGGGTTTGAGAATTTTCTAACTAATTATTTATAATTCCTAAAAATTTTCAAAAATGTTTTACAATATGTTTGAATATTGTTTATATTAAGTTGTAATTTTTTCAATAATTTCAATAATTTTCAAATTTTTTGAATTTTTTTCATGTCCTTCCAAATTTCTAGAATTTTCTTCAAGGCTTCCAAAATTTTCTAATAATTTGTTTTTATATTCCTAGAATTACCAAGAATTCTTCTAACAAATTTGCAGATTTTTCTATCAGCAATTTATTTCCCAAATATTAAAAATTATTCAGCAAATTTTCAAATTATTTCTAGAATTGCCATTTTTTTAGATTTAGATTTATAGATTCACAGACTCTTAGATATGTAAATATGTTTGTGGACTTTTCCAGCAACATTTCTTTCAGTCTCCACAAGCTTGCTTTACAATTATCTGAAATTCTCGAAGAAAAATTTCCAGCAGAATGTCCAAACTTTGCTTTAGGCTTATAAACTATTTTGGTAATTTATTTTCCAGGTTTTTAAAGTTTTCCACATTTATAGAATTTTACAGCTTGTTTTTTTAATCCAGTCTTCAGGAATTTATTTGCAAAAATATTTAAAAGTTTTTATCAAATTCCCTTGCAAAATTTATTTTTTTTTAAATTTGCTTCTCGACTTTTCTGATAATTTCTTTTCTGGACTTGCTAGAAATCTAGGAATATCTCTTCCAAATTCTTTAAGTATTTCAAATTGTCCAGCAACTTTTCTTCAGATTCCTAGGAAATTTTTCTTCTAGATTTTCAGAATTTAAATTTAGATTTTTAGAACTTTCTACACACTTCTTTAATTTTTATCTTTATAAAATCCAAATCTGTAAAAATTTTTTAAAAATTCCAGAATTTTCTCTTTAACATTCTAAACCTTTAAGATTTTATTTTTCAGATTTCCAGAATTTATGGTAAAAGTTGTAAACTTTTCAGATGTCTAAAATTGTCCAGTAACTTCTCTTACAATCTCCAATTTCTGTTACAAATTTAATTTTTTGTTTTGAGGAGTTCCAAAAATTTTCAAATTCAAAAGTGCTTTCCAATATTTTTTGAATTTGTTTCGAGGTAATTGTAAATTTTTCATCAATTCATTTTCCATATTTCAAAAATTTTCGAATTGTAGAATTTTCTTTCTTATGGCTCCAGAACTTTTCAGATGTCTAAAATTGTCCAGTAACTTCTCTTACAATCTCCAATTTCTGTTACAAATTTAATTTTTTGTTTTAAGGAGTTCCCAAATTTTTTTTATTAATTATTTTTAATTCAAAAGTGCTTTCCAATATTTTTTGAATTTGTTTCGAGGTAATTGTAAATTTTTCATCAATTCATTTTCCATATTTCAAAAATTTTCGAATTGTAGAATTTTCTTTCTTATGGCTGCAGAAATTTTCCTTCCAAATTTCTAGAATTTTCTTCGAGGGGCCAAAATATTTTAAAAATTTTTCTACCAAATTTCCAAATTTGTTTTAGAAGGTTTTCCAGCAATTTAATTTCAAAATTTTAAGAATTTTGTAGTCACCAAATTTCTAGAATTTTCTATGCGTTGAGAATTTTTTTAATAGATTATTTTAGACTTTATATATTCATAGGCTCTAAGGTTTGAAAATATTTCCGTCGTTCTAAATGTGTCAGATTTTAATATTCCAGCAACATTTCTTCCAGTCTCAGAAAACTCTCCTTTCTGAATTTCTTAAAGAAAATTTATAGCAGTACCTTTTTAGATTCCTAGAACCTTTCATTTTGTTTCATCATTCCCAAATTTACTTTAGGCTTATAAAACAAATGCCCATCTCATATTGAAATTCTAAAGTTACACTTACTAAAATGTGTGTTATACTTTAAAACTATATTTGTTATGACGAGTGTAAATATTTATTTGTAAATAAGCACAGTAAACTGTTTCGGCAATTTATTTCTAAAATTCCAACTAATTTTATTTCATTCTTAAGGAATTTCCTTGCAAATTTAAACATTTCTAAATTTTCCAGCAATTTCTGATATTTGTAATATTTTCCTTTTTCCAGATTTTTCTAGAAATCCAAAATTCAAGAGTTTTAAATTATTTTAACAATTTCTTTTACAGATCCAAAAATTTGTTAGAAATCTAAGAATATGTCTTCTAATTTCCTAGGATTTTCTTCAAGTATTTCAGATTGTCCAGCAATTTTTCATCAGATTCCTAGAAATTTCCAATTTTTTTACTGCTACGCATTAAAATCCGAATCTCGACTTTTTTTTGAAAGTTTCAGAATTTTCTTTTTAAAATTCAAAAACTTTCAACAATTATTTTTCAGATTTTCGAAATATACGTCAAAAGTCGAAAACTTTTTCTGCAATTTCAGATGTAACGAATTTTCCAGTAAATTCTTTACACTCTCCAATTTTCGTTTCAAATTATGAGTAGTTTTTTCAAAAGTTTTAGGGTTTTCTAATTGAATATTTATATATTAATCCTAAAATTTTCCAATTTTTTTTGCTGAAAATTTACTTTGTCAATTTTCTTTTATTCAAAATATGTAATTAAAGTTATTGCAAACTGCAAACTGATCGCTTCAGTAATTAAAGTAAATATGTATATGTAGGGTGGGTGGGTGGCCTCTATCCCACCCTTCAATCAGTAACACATCATCAAAAATTATTTGAAAAATTTGTTTGAATAAATCTATTAAAATTTATATAATAAGTAATTGGAAAGAATTCAAAATTGAGCCTTTTTGCACAAATCTCATAGTCTTCGAAAAAAAATTATATGGAAAGTACTATGATGGCCACATCATCATTTTTATCTTTTGTTTTGAGAATTTGGTTTACTAATTTGCAGGTGTTGATTTTTTTAAAATTATTGTTTCGGCGAGGTGTGTGTTTGCCGTCTAACAGGAAGGATTTAATGGGCACATGTTGGTTGTGCAATAATTAATAATCTCGCCAGGTGAATCCACGCGACTAGACGAAGGGTGCATCCTGCGCGTGGCATCTGCCCGATGCAAAATTAGTGCACGCAAGGCTACCAGTTATTAATTTTTTTTTGGCGCAGTCTCCAAGGACACGGGATACGATCCCAGTTTGCTTTTCCGCGTGCACACACACACACACACCTCGGGCAACGTCGTGGTCGTCGTCGCCGTCGTCTACACAACAAAACAAAACAATCCGGCGTGGTGATGTAGGTGGAGAAGGAGGAATGGATTGCATTGCGTTGCATCTATCGCAATCATCGGACAGTAGTAGTAGTAGGCAATAGCCATTGTCGGTTATCCATCCGCTGTGCGCCGCTGCCTACGTCAGCGGACTGTGCGGCTCAAGGCTGTAGTCTCCCAGAGTGTGGCCATAGAGCCACGTGATCGCTGGTCACCCTGGCCTAGTTTTAAAATAGCGCCACGGCAGGTGCTTCTGGCGAATCGGCGACCGACTAAATGATAGACACTATACGTACGATCGGAACACAATGCAATCTCTGCATTCATTACACCTTTAACCGTCTATTCTTTTATTGTATTTCTTCAATTTACATAATTATTTATTCCTATTATGTAATATACACCATTAGACGAAATTTTATATATTAAAAAAATAACTACTTATCATTTTATCATCATTTGAAATTATTATTATACAGGGTGTTAACAATTAGTGGATTAAATTAAAAACGACGATTTCATCAATGGAAATATTTAAAAAAAGATTAAAGCATACGTGCTAAATCTAGTGTAGTAAATCTGTTGGTGATGAAATTTATATTCAGTAAAACACCCGTGTATGTTCTATAGATTGGAGGGTGGATAGAGGCCACCCACCCACCCTACATATATATTGGTACTCTCAACACTATCACGGTTTTATCTTCTTAAATCAATAACCGAGATTAAGTTGATGTTAATGATTTTTTAAAGCACTCTTGCAACTTACGTTTCAATGTATATGTAGGGTGGGTGGGTGGCCTCTATCCCACCCTCCAGTTTTAAATTATAATCGACGGGTTCCTTAAAAAATATATTTGAAAGAAGGAAAGTTAAATGTGTTAAATCTACTATAAATATATTCATGATTAAATTTGTATTTAGCAAAACATTTACCTATGATGTATAGACTGGAGGGTAGGATAGTGGCCACCCACCCACCCTACATATACTTCGGTACTCTCGCCACTGTAACTGTTTTAGTTCCCTAGACAATAAACTCACACGTCTAGCAAACAGCAATGAAGACAACGCAAAATCTATATGGAATAATATCAAAAGTAGTATTAATGAAATGTGTGGATAATATCTAACGGGTGTCCAACAATTATTGCAGTCCCGGGTGGCGTTGGAATCAAAAACGTAGGTCGATTCTTTCATGTGCCAAATAAATGAACTGACATGTTAATTGTCAAACATAACCTAAATGTGCATTAAAAATGTCAGTTCATTTATTTGCAACATGTAAGAATCGACCTACGTTTTTTATTCCAACGCCACCCGGGACTGCAATAATTGTTGGACACCCGTTATCAACAGAACGGCACAAAAGGGTAAAGAAAAATATATGAAGCAGAAAAGCCGGAAAACATGGGAAACATATAACACAGAAACCTTTGCAAACATTCGATCAGATATCACAGTGTCGGAAAAACAAGAATTGCCTGAGATATTAAAAATCTGAGGTTGTCCACGCATTCCAAATCTCTATTCCGATCGTGTTCTCAAATATGCACTTGAAGGAATACCTACAATCGGAGTAAAAGTGATCGGTCTACCCATAGCAACTATAATACATGCAGATACGATCATACTGGTCGACAGTCTAGAAGAGCTTCATCTACTCCTCAACAGAATCTACGTAGCTGGCGAAAGGTACAGTCTAAAGATAAATAAAACCAAATTCATAGGATTCAGCCACGTAGATCAATCATCTTTATCTTTACCTAAACTTTATATTGATTGAAAGTGTTGCCAATTTTTAATAACTTCAGAGTATAATTACACAAAACCTAGATCCAGAAATTGAGATTAAACTCCAGCATTGAACTAGCACGTGTGTTATTTAATAAAATGAGTTCATCTCTCTGTGATGATAATTTAAATCTAAAGTTACGACAAAGATTAATTAAGTGCTATATTTGGTCAACATTCGGTATGAAGCCATAGAAGCTGAAAGTGAGTAGCATGAACAGCATCGAAGCATTCAAGATGTGGCTGCATAGAAGGATGCTACGTATACAATAGGTAGACCACACAAAAACCACTTCGAAGAGCCAAAACTGAAAGGCTAGTACTAATGTCAATCAAATGTCATAAAATAGCCGGCCTAGGACTTATACTAAGCGGCGAAAAATACCAGCTATTCCAACTAATAATTGTGGGAAAGAGTAAAGGACTCAGAAGACTTGGCAGGAATAGCAATTAAGGTTGAGAAACATCCGGGATTGGACTGGCATAAGATGGCCAACGTCAGGGGGACCTTACATATGAAGGCATATGAAAGAAGACGACAAAAATTGATTGTGCCGATGTTAATTTTTTTTAAGCATTGTTGTAGCCTAAGTTTCGATGTATACGTATGATGGGTGGGTGGCCTCTATCCTACCCTCAAGTTATAAATTGTATATAGTGGTTTCCTTATGAAAAGTATCTAAAGAAGGGAAGTTATCGTGATAAATCAACAATAAATCTGCTCGTGATTAAATTTGTATTCAATACTTCTGATTAGTTTGGTTGACTTCAAACGCTTTTCTTAGAATCCGCCAGTATGATATTGATTTATATTATTTTAATTTGTATGCAAGTCAAATTTGTTAATTTAGTTTTAGTTTTTAATTTTCATAATTATTGCTAATTTAAGCATTTCATTTTGCCATTATAACAGGCCGTATAAAAAGTCTCCGTGGTTTTTCGCAACAAGCTTGTTCTGATACCTTAACTCGAGCAACACTCATCCGATTGTCTTAAAATGTAATATTCCAGCTGACATTTTTACCAAGATAGTTCTCTAATTTATTGCTCGTGTACAAAGTTTTATTAATTTGAAAATAAGTGAAATATCTGAAGAAATGCGGTATGTGATACTATTTTACTATAAAAAAAGTCAAAATGGCTGCAAGAACATGCCAAAAAATTTGTGAACGAAGGGCCCAGGATTTAAAAGATGCACTTCGCTCTGGCCGGCCAGTGACTGAAAAAGTTTCTGAAATTTTGCAACTGGTGGAGCAACACCGACACGCAAGTTGTCGCGAAATAGCGGAGAAACTAAACATGAACCGTATGACATTTGAAAAGAGCAAGCTACAAAAAGAAGATCGATCTTTGGATACCATATGAATTACCGGAGAGAAATTTAACTGACCGAGTTACCATCAGTGATATGTTGTTTAAACGAAATCGACCCATGATTACTAATGATGAAAAATGGGCGAAATACGAAAACATCCAAGCAAGAGATCATGGTCAAAGACTGACGACCTTCCGCAAACAACTTCAAAGCCTGAATTGACAACAAAAAAGTTACTTTTGAGTGTTTGGTGTGGAAGGGAATTGTCCATTATGAGCTGTTGCAACTTGGCGAAACTATGAATTCGGTCCTCTACGCAATCAAAAAAAAGAAACCAGAATTGGCCAACAGAAAGAGAGTTGTCTTTTATCATGACAATGAATGAACAAATTGACGGAACTTGGTTGGGAACTTTTGATGCATCCACTGTACAGCCCGGACTTTGCACCGTCTGACTATCATCTGTTTCAATCTCTGCAAAACTCCCTTGATAGTAAAAAATTGCGCTGCTAAAAATCACTTGGCCAAGTTTTTCGCCGATAAACCACAAGAGTTCTACACCAATGGAATTATGAAATTACCAAATAAATGGCAAAAGGTCAAAGATAATAATGGTCAATATGTACATGATTGAAATTGCTTTTCAACAAAAAAACAAATATGTACGAAAAACCGCGGAGACTTTTTATACGACCCAATATTATACTCAACTTTTTCTGTAATTTTATTTGTAATTGACGAGTGTAAACTTACTGTAAGTATAAACACGAATCAACATTACATTACACTCTAGTATGATCAAACTGGTTGAAGGGTGGGTATGAGGCCACCCATCCAACCTACATAAATATTGGTACTTTCATCACTTGAACTTTTTTAAATCCTTAAAACAACAACGGAACTTCCAATGTTTTATATTAATTCTTTTATATTTCAAAAAGTTTTAACTATTCAAAAAACCCGTTTAAAATTTGGCTAAATATATTCTTTTTTTTTAAATTTGTTAAATAAATATTTTAAAATTTTCTAATAATTAATTTAAAACTTACTTAAAAAAGAGATTATTTATTTTTTCAAAAACACTTGAAATTTTAGTAAAAACAGATGAAACTTAAATAAATTAAATTCATGGAAAATATTTAAAAAAAGTAAATAATTTCAAAATACGAAAATATTTCTTAAGTCAACAATCGTGGGTCTTACTAAGGCTAAGACTAACTATTTTTGAATTATTAGTTAATTTAATCTACTACGACGTAAAGGACTTAAAAAATATATAAAACAGTTTAAAAATTTATTTATAATTTTTATTTTCTTCTATAATAATTAATTTTTTTTCTTTTCTTTTTTAAAAAAAACAATTGAAAATGTCTGAAAGAATTGAAAACTTGTAAAATGTAAATGTAGCAAAATTAACTATCTAAAAATTTAACTATCGAAATTTTGCTTAAAATAGTTTAAAAGTAACTTTCTGGAAAAATTTTCTTTTATTTGAAATTTTTTGATAAACCACCGTTTGTGTAATACTGATTGGAAGGTAAAATGGTGGCCACCCACCCACCCTACATATGCAGATAAACATAAACCAAAATAATATGTAATTTAAAATCTTTAAAAACATGTACAGAAAACTGTTATTGATTTTTTTTGGGAAAATTAAATCACTGACATGGATTAAGTACAAATGTATACGTATGGTGGGTGGGTGGCCTCTAACTCTCCCTCCAATCAATAAAACATAAAAACTAGTTTTAATGAATTTATATTTTATTCCAAAAAGTATTATGCTTTAATTACAATCAAGGAAACGTTTTATTTCATTTTAATTTTTTTGATAAACCACCGTTCGTGTTATACTGATTAGAGTGTGAAATAGTGGCCACCCACCCACCCTACATATGCAGATAAACATTTAAATTCTTTGAAAATATCTACAGAATATTGTAATTGATTTTTGAGAAAATTAAATCACTGACATGGATTAAGTACAAATGTATATGTAGGGTGGGTGGGTGGCCTCTAACCCACCCTCCAATCAGTAAAACATAAGAACAAGTTTTAATGAATTAATATTTAATCGCAAAAAGTATTATACTTTATTATTTTCAGAAAAACGTTTTCTTTCATTTGATTTTTTTTTTTGATAAACCACCGTTCGTGTTAAACTGATTGTGGGGTAAAATAGTGGCCACCCACCCATCCTACATATACACGTAAACTTTAAACTAAAACATTTTGTTTAGTTTTATTAACATCAACCTCAAAATTTATGTATTTTTCTAATGAAACCTAACCTATAAAAGTGTAGAACTAAAATTGTATATGTAGGGTGGGTGGGTGTCCTCTAACCCACCCTCCAATCAATAAAACATAAGCACAAGTTTTAATAAAAAAATAATTACTCATAAAAATTATTATGCTTTAATTAACACCAGGAAAACGTTTCCTTTTTTTTGAAATTTTTTGATAAACCATCGTTTATGTTATACTGATTGGAGGGTGAAATGGTGGCCACCCACCCATCCTACATAAGCAAACAATTATAAACCAGAAGAATGAATTTTAATTCTTCGAAAACATCTACAGAAAATTGTAACTGATTTATTAAATTAAATCACAGACATTGATTAAGTATAAATGTATATGTAGGGTGGGTGGGTGGCCTCTAACCCACCCTCCAATCAGTAAAATATAAGCACGAGTTTTATTGAATTATTATTTAATCGCAAAAAGTGTTATACTTTAATTATAATCAAGCAAACGTTTTCTTTTATTTGAATTTTTTGGATAAACCAACGTTTATGTTATACTGATTGGAGGGTGAAATAGTGGCCACCCACCCACCCTACATATGCAGATAAACATAAACCAGAAGAATGAATTTAAATTATTTGAAAACATCTACAGAATATTTTAATTGACTTTTTGAAAAAATTAAATCACTGACAGGGATTATGTATAAATGTATATGTAGGGTGGGTGGGTGACCTCTAACCCACCCTCCAATCAGTAAAATATACGAACAAGTTTAAATGAATTAATATTTAGTTCCAAAAAGTATTATACTTTAATTACAATCAAGGAAATGTTTTCTTTTATTTGAATTTTTTTGATAAACCACCGTTTGTGTAATACTGGTTGGAAGGTGAAATAGTGGACACCCACCCACCCTACATATACACGTAAACTTTAAACTAAAACATGTTTTAAAGTTTTAATAACATCAACCTGTAAACTAATGGATTTTTCTAATGAAACTTAACATATAACAGTGTAGAAATAACACAATTTACGCTTGGTTACAAAATGTTTCCCCACGTGCTACATGAGAAACTAATTCAAGAAATATAACAGTGTAGAAGTAAAATTAAATATATAGGGTGGGTGGCCTCCAATCTACCTTCCAATCTATAAAACATAAGCACGAGTTGTAATAAATGTATATTAAATCGTAATTGCTAACAAAATAACAAAAAAGGCATATACAAGACAAAATATAAACGGAAATAATTCAATACTAGACCATGTTATTACAAATAATACATAAATCGTAGAAGACATTAAAATATAACCATCAAGTATATCAGACCATAGCGCTGTGATAATAAAAGTAACAGAAACAAGAAAACCAAAGCCAATATACCAAATATTTGAAACAAATAAAATGGTCTATACACAAATAACGAAGGAAATACAAAATATAAATATAAATAAAATAAATAATTTTGAACACCTATTATCAAAATATTACAAGATATAATAGAGACCAATCAAAAAAAACATCAGAATCAAAAGAACCAAGGAAAATCGGTGGATTAACAACCAAATATTAAAATAAATAAACTACAAAAAAGACTTAAACAAAATCCAACAAATGATATAATAAAATAAGAATACTGCATACAAAAACGAAAAACAACAAAGTTATTAAAACACATCAAAACACAATACTACAAATACATATTCCAAAAAATACCAATAACCCATAAATTATGGAAAATTATAAACAAAGAAATAAATAAACAGAATAAAAAAGAAAATAACATCGAATCAATACGCAAAGAAAATGGGGACATGGCAAAACTAATCTAGAAATAAAGCCAAAAGAAATATACTTATGTTTCGCAAATGTCGGATAAAAACTAGCGGAAAAACACTTAAACACAGCAAGAAACACACCAAAAACAACAACAACAACAAAAAGACAAATCAAAGATATTAAATCCAACATACAACGTACAAACAATTAAAAAAATAATAATGGAACTAAAAGATAACAAAGCAACAGGCTTTTACAAAATAACGAACCGAATTTTTCAATTCAGTGAAAGAAGGACTTATTAGAAATTTTTTAAATTTTTGTAAAACCTTTAAATTTCTAAACAATTTATTTTTTATTTTTGGAGCTTCCAATAAAATCTTCACAATTTAGAAAGCGGGTTGAATTTAAAAATCTTGAAACCTAGAGAAGAAATTACTGGAAATTTCTTGAGATCTTAAAAACGTGAGTCTAGATTTTAAAACAAATGGCTAAAAATGTAGGGCCTCAAACAAAAAAGAGAAAATACTGAAAATTTCCTGAACCCTCAAGAAAAATCTAGACTTCTACAAAGTTCTAGAGTCTCCAAAAATCTTTGCAATTTAAAAGATAAGAAGATAACCTTGAAATCTTGAAATTTCTGGAATTTTCCTGAACACTTGAAAAAAAGTCTAGATTTCTAAATGAAAATTTTCTAAAAATTCTAGAGCCTCCTAGAAATTTAGACCAGTTGAAAAAATATCTTGAAATCGGGAAGAGAAATTACTGAAAATTCTTTTAATTTTCTTGAAAATAAGAAAAGACGGGCTGAAAGACCACCGGTCGATAGCCATGGAGCAGAAGAACAAGAACATATCAGAATTGATTTTATTTTATCCATTACATGTATTAGATTTTATTTTTCTGTGAATAAATATGTTTAGTAGTAAGAAAAGATTTCTTGGGGAAAATTTTCTAAAAAAATCTAGACCCTCCAAGAAAAATTCCGCAATTTATAAATTTCTAAATAAGTTTATAGCCTCCAGTTGAAACAAAATGTTGAATTTTAGAGAACCAATTGCTAAAATTTACCCGGATTCTCGAAAAGAAGACGAATTAAAAAACATTTAGAGCCTGAAATTTTTTTTTTCGCAATTTATAAGAAAAGTTGAACCAAAATTTTGGGAAGAAATTATTGGCCATTTTCTAAACTCTAAACTTTTAGAAAAAAAAAATCTAGAAAATCCTAATGCCTCATAGAAATTCTGTGCAATTTAAAAGACGACATAAAAAAAAACTCTTGAACTCTAGAGAATAATTTGTTAGAAATTTCCTGAACCCTCGAAAAAATAATCTAGATTCCTATAAATTCTAGAGCCTCAAAGAAAATCTTTATGATTTAGAAGACAAGTTGAAAAAATCTTGAAATGTGGAGAAGAAATTACTAGAAAAAAAAGTCTAGATTTTTAAAAACAAATTTTTTAAAAAAGCCTTCATTTCAATTTTTGCAATTTACTGGAAATTTTCTGAATTCTACAAAAAATCTACATTTCTAGAATTTTTTTTAATTCTAAAAACTTCACAATTTAAAAGACAGATTGAAAAAAAAACAATCTTGATATCTGGAGAAAGGACTGAAAGGAGTCTAGATTTCTAGGAACAGATTTTCCAAAAAAATCTATAGCCTCCAAATCTGAATCTAAACTCTCGAAAAAAAGTCTAAAGATCTGCAAAAGATTTTTTTTTTTAATTTTTGAGTCATGAAGGAAATCTTTGCAATTTATAAGACAATATTAAAATCTGACAACAGCCTCAAAGAAAATTCTATAAATATTGAAACGAACTTTCTAAAGAACTCCCGAATAAGACCTTTGCTAAAAATTCTGGAAATATAGAAGAAATTACTGTAAACTTCTAGAATCCTCCAAAAAAGTTCTAAAAATCTACTACAAGGAAAACTTGTGAAAAATTCTAGAATCCTCGACCAAAATTCTTTGGAAAGGAAGATGAAAAAAAAACTGAAAATATGGAGAAGAAATTCCTGAAACTTCCAGAAGCCTCTAAGTAAGTTCTAGAAATTTAGAAGCAATTTCCTAACAAAAGTTTGAAAGAACTTTCTGAAAAATCTAGAACTCTCGAATAAAGTCTTTGCTAAAAATTCTGGAAATATCTATTTATTTATTAGATAAGAAAAAGAAATTACTGTACACTTCTCAAGTCCTCAAAAATAGTTTTATAAATCTAAAATGAAATCTTGTGAAACCTCAATGTAAAAAAAAACTAAAAGTATGGATCATCTGAGAAAATTATAGAAAAAGTTGAACAAAATATTCTACGAAAACCGCGAAGAAATTTCTATAAATAAATATAAATAGTGACATTCTGAAAAATTTTGAAACTCTTGAGTAAAATCTTTAATAAACTTGTAAAAATTTGTAGAATTCTCGATGAATATTCTTTGGAAAGGAAGTTGCATAATAACTAAAAGTGTGGAGGAGAAATTTCTGAAATTTCAAGAATCTTTAAATTTAAGTTAAATTTTTTTCTCATAAATTAATTTTTTTTACGAAAAACATGTCTTAATAAAACTACTTCAGTTTGTCATTTCCTCTAACCTTTTTTTGAAAAGTTATGTAATATTTTTCAAATTTGAAAAAATATCGAGAAAAATCAAAAAAACGCCTCGAGTAAACATCCGCTTCCGGTTAATGAATGTTTACCAAAAGCTTTTTAGTTGCAGTTTTTGACGAAAAAACCTTAAGTTTAAAGTTTCGTCTCAATCGGATCATTCGTTTTTGAGATACAGCTCCCCCAGACATTTCCATGCACGAAAATAATACTTCCCCTATATTTACTATATAGGTACAGTAATAAATGCAGTAATCGACAAAGGAGAATACTCAAGATATATGTAAAAATCTACCATCATACCAATACATACAAACAAGGGCGTTTCCAGTCAACTGGCTTAGGGGGGGTAATTTGAAAAAATGAAAATATTTTTTTATTCCATAAATAAATAAAATATAATTCTATTATTTTTAAATATAAACAAAATAATATCACACCCGAAATAAATATAGCACATATAAAATCATAATACATAATATATTTTGTAAAATTTGAAACAGATTTTTGTAACTAAATTTATTAAAAAAACGATTTTCTTTGCTTTTTAATAATTTTGTCAATATTAATATCCATATATCAATGATGTAATATGTAATACAGCTAACCCGGTTAGACTTTTTTGAGACATAGTGGCTCGCAGCCACCATTTGAATCTTTTCAGTGCAGACAAACTTTTTTCTGCAGAAGCAACGCTAACAACGTTAACATAATATTTGTAAAATTATTTTATGGTTAGTAAATATTCGGGTCATATTTTCTGTATACATCTAAAGCATTTTCTGGTAATTGTTCTTTGATTTTCTTTTTCTTTTGCCATTGTAATTTCCAAAATGCCAATTCAGACTTAATTGCTATTGCACATGTTACGTTTTCAGGTAAAATTTTATTTAAATATGTTGCAACAGATTTTCAAGTGACATCTAAATCTTCGCCAGTTTGTTATCAATAAAACACTAGGTATTGTTGTGTTAAATTTGAACAAATTCATCGTGTCTTTGTTAAATCTGTATTGCAGATCTGTAATAATATTATTCAGGAGAGGTAAATATATATTAATTCGATAATAATCCTCTGTTCAGTTCAGAGGAACTTAAAACAGTGAACCACGTACATGCAAAAGTCCATAAAAAAGTAAATAAGTAGTGTTAAAATATATAAAACTAAAAGGAAGTGGGAAATAAAGAAACAAATGAGTACAAAAAGAGAAAGAGATATCGACAGCCCTAATTATGGATTCCAAGGATTCCAAATGAGCAATGGAGAATAGAAAAAGATAGAAAAACGAAGCAGTGAAACAAAACGTTGTCATAACAACAGGATGCAAAAATAAAACAAAGGAAGATGAAAACAGAAAAAAAACTCACGGAGAAGGAAAATCTAAATATATCTAAGAACGATGTGATAATGGAGGAATTAAAGAGCATGTTTAAAGACTCCATGAGAGAAATGACAAAGAACTAAAAGAAGAGAGAGAGCAAAAAATACAAATATGGACATGAGAACAGAAACGAAAATGGAAAAACAATTATAGAATTATGTATAGCAAACAACCTCATTGAGACAAACACAAAATTCAAATACATACATAAACACACTAGAGAAGTTAGACCAAGAAAAGAGAAATAAAAGACTACTCCTTAATAGACGCAGAAGAATGGAAAAGGTGAAAGATGTTAAAGTAATAAGACAAGCTGAAATAGGGAGCGACCACTACTTGGTAAAAATATAAATTAACACAGAAGCTGAAAACTTGAAGTATACGAAGTCGAAAACAATAATAAAAAAACACATAAAGCCAAAAATTGAAAAGAAAGAAACTAGGAATGAATACCAATCAAAAATAGAGAAAAAGACAAAATAGAAGGAGAAAAGAAAAAGATCAAAGGAATCATAAGTGAAGCAGCCCAAGATAAATGTGAAACAATCACTATATCAAACAAACAATTTGTAAAAACAAAAGAAGAGAATTGGAAAACTTAAACAAGGAAACAAGGAAAGAATAAGATTATAGAAGATATATAATAGCAAATAAAAATTTGGAACAAAAATTCAAGATAGCAAAAAAGCAATCCTGGGAGCAGTTCGTTAAGAAACTGAAAGAAACGTTCACAGAAAACAAAAAAGATGTTTAACAGCACTATTAAACAAATGAGCAATTAAAATACATTAACCCAGCCAAGTATAAAAGATAAAAACGTAAATATAATAACAGAAGAAAAGAAGATATTAGAAAGATGGAAAGAATTCTTTAATGAAATAACCAAAACAGACCCACACGGAGATATAGAAGGTGAAACAAATGGAGGAATCAACGAAATAAGAATCGAAGAACTGGAGGCAGCAATCAAAAAAATAAAACTAGGAAAATCTCCAGGTATAGATGACATCACAGCCGAAACAATGAAATATATGGGGAAAGGGGAAGGAAGAATTCTTGGAAATAGTAAATGACATTATCAAAAATCACAAGATACCCGAGGAATGGAACAAGGGAATTATAATATCCATACACAAAAAGGAGACACAAAAATATATGATAACTACAGAGGTATTACACTCACAATCAAACCAGGGAAAATTTTTACTAGGTTAATAGAAGCAAGAATAAGAGGAAAATTAGATCAACAGCTGGGAGAAGAACAACACGGATTCAGAAAAATAGAAGCAAACAAGATTTAATATACATAATGAGACAATTAACAGAAAACATGATTAAAAAGGGAAAAGATTTACACATATGCTTCATCAACTTAAAAAAGCGTATTACAGGGTAAGAAGAGAGGACATATGGCATATACTCGAGACAAGAAGGATAAAAAAAGCATTATAAATATAATAAAGAAATAACAAAAATAAAGTAAGAATAGGAAATAAATAATCAGAGGAGTTCAAGACCAAAACAGGACTGAGACAAGGATGTATATTAACCCCGTTACTATTTGCATCACTTAATGACGAAGCAATAAGAAATAGCAAACAAAGAGCCGAAAGCACAAAGATAGGGTATAGAAATATTAAAAACTATTAAAAATGCAAATATGTATTAATGTTTGCCGACGACATAACATTAATAGCAGATTCAGAAGAAAGCCTGGAAATATTCAAAAAAGAGCTGGAAAAGATAAATATAATATCATCAAAAGAGAGCAATCACAAAATAGGGTTAAATACCTGGGATCAACAATAGAGGAAACAGGGAAGATAGAATCAGAAAAAGATGAAAAACTAGGCAAAGCAGGAATGATCTACAACATAATAAGGAAAACATTCTTAGAGAAAAAAGAGATTGCAAAAACAATAAAAACAGAAGTATATAAAAGACATTAAGTGCTATATATAGTCCATCCGTTGGATGTTCCGTCCTACGTCACAAAATATCGCTTCGAGAAAGGACACAAAAACATTCAGTCTGATAAAGTAAACCAAATGCGTTAGAAAAAGAACGCACTGTAAAACTTTCGTTTTTTAATAGCGACGGAAGATCCAACGGATGGACTATAGTAGTGAATCGTGAGTAATAACAAAAAAACCAATGCAATGGAAATGAGATACCTAAGAAAGATAGAGGGAATTAGGAAGACCAAGGGTTGGAACGAGCAAGTACATCAAGCATCAAGCAGCGGAAAGAAAAGGAATAGAATGGAAAGAAATAAGAAAATAGCACAAGCTACGCAACAGTGGTAAAGAAGTGTAAAAGAAATTAACTGAGACATATTGTAGAAAATAAGTCTGACACCCATAATGGATAAAAGGGAAAAAGATAAATAAAAATAATCTGCTATAATAGGTTTATCCAGGTTTGGTCTATTCCTCTGGCATTTGGTAATTCGCAGTTTTGACATTTAAATTTGTAATTCGTTTAAAATATTGACTGCATCATTATAAATTGTTTAAAAGATGTGGCAGTATTTTTCCCCTTGTTGGATAAAACATCAATAGTGTTATTTATAAAGTTATTAGAGCAAGATTCATTTTATTTATTCTATTTACTCAAAGTCACTGTATTTCAAGAGACATTTGTGAAATATGTTTAATGGTTTTCCAAATGATTTTTAAAGTTGTCACCAGATGCAATTCGAAATGTAGAATTTCACAAAAATTGCCCTCGTTTGTAATAGATTTTGTATTTAAGAGAGAACCAGCATCACGATGATCTCGTAAGGGAATATTTTGTTTCCCCTAAATATGATACTTTTGATTATTGGTTTTAATCTATGTCTATTTTCTTCAATTTGTCGAAGTCTTTCCATATTTAATTTATTTCTTATATCTCGTGATTTTATAAAACAATTTCGCATAAACAATTGAATTTTTATGGTAATATTTTTATAACACAACATTTTTACCTGATAATTTAGAATATTGAGATACTGTCTGAGATACTTATTTTTGCAATGGCACTTGTTGGTGCAACCCACCAAATTTTGTAAAAAAGAAGCAATATTTGCAAAAGAATCTGTTTAAATGATTAGAAAAGATTAACCAATTAAATTGTCTAAAATGTTTTCCAGACAAGTAATATTTAATATCCTTCCTCCTTTTTATGTACAGAATAGGGTAAAACAAAAGTATCTTTTACAATTTAAAATTCGAAATTTCTCAATTTCATTAACATTACTAAATTTAACTATATGCCTAGTGAAGATTTCTACTGCTAAATGTCAATGAAGATGTAGATGGATGATTTAAATTGACTGTTGACATAGATCGATCTTTATTTGTTGAAAAATCGTGTTTTTTTAATTTTCTGAACAAATGAATCCAACGTAGATTATCAATTTTCATTTACTAATTTAATTACAACAAAAATCAGGAATAAATTAATTTAAAAGAATGCATATATTATTCCTAAAATCAAAAAAATACCTTATGTATAATTGATCGAATTATAATAAATTAGTAATTTATCAGCAATCACTAAAAATTTAGGATTTACATGCGACGTGTAAACAGTTTCGGTTTCTTTTACATTTAAACCAAGTAAGACAAGAAATATTATAAATTAAACTAAGAAATGTGAATCGCGCTCTTTTAATGTAAAACAATGTAACGATTTACGATACCAAAGAGGCGAATAGTATCAATATATGTCGGGTATTATTAGAAAGGGGAACCCCCCCGTGCAAAGGAAGTCATCACTTTTCTAACGGTGCTTGCGCAGATAATTTTAATTTGTGTACATGGAAAAATGCAGTGTCATAGATCGCTGACTAGAATTACCAACAGTTAACTTGTTTGTTTGAAATATTAGTAATTTTTAAGAATAAACAAAATAAGCGAATAAATAATTCTTAGGGGGGGTAATTACCCAATTACCCCCCCCTGAATACGCCACTGCATACAAAATGAGATAAAACAAACCCAGAAAACTACAGACTCATAACACTACTATCGTCACTAAACAAAATCCTCGAAAAAGTAATACAAATCCAAATGAGTGACCACCTACTAAAAAACAATATGGTTTTAATCTTAAAACGTATTAGTCTAGCATTTCAAAAAGAAACGAACAAAAAAAAAATATGGCAAATAGTAATTCCCATTAAAATCCGACAGCGCAATGTTGTTTATGTTTACGCGATCCTTAATGGAAGGCAGACGAAAATAAAAAATCCTTGAAACGTTTCGCCGCACATACTACAAGTAGTATCATTACCACTGGGTCAGTATGCCAACACTTTATTATTATTATACGTACATACATACACATGCATAAATATATTTTTTTAATCTCCTCGCTCGATAAGCAAAACACATGCGATCTAGATTGGCAGTGTTTTTATTTTTTTAAATATTTATTTACATGTTTATAATATTTTTCCATTATTTTTTTTCCTTTTAATTCGGTCATTCGAATATTTATATGTATATTCATATGTTATATATATATATATATATATATATATATATATATATATATATATATATATATATATATATATACATATAAAACAATATTTCGGTATTTATGCGTACGAGATATCGCACAATCCTTGTAAAACGCACTGAATGGTGTCAGGGTCTCGCGTTTTCATCACTCAACACACACACACACACATACATTCAATTTTATCTTATCTCACGCGACCCAATAATAAACAATACAATAACGAATTACATATATTTTACGTTTTCACTAATTTGCTGAAAACGATTACGTTTTGTTTGAGTAATTTACCTTGCTAGGATCTTAAATTATTTACAAATCGATAATTAATGAAGAGATTGGTTGCGACCGTTAATACACAATAATAATCCATACTGAATTGAAAATGAATTCAGTGTAAATCGATAATTTATTTAAAATTTATTATTGTGATTACTTTTATAGTTATATGCTGGTTATTTGTAAAGTACTAACAGGACATTGTAAAGTTTAAATAAATAAATATATAAATACATTATAAACTTCATATCAAACACAGTTGATGTTCTTTTTAATCTAAACCAACGTACTGTTATTATTTTTTTTGTAAATTCAACATTTAATTTATTTTTAAATACAGACAGAATGGGTGGACGATTCTTTTTATTATCACCAACAATTATTAATAATTCTTGGATCTTAAAGGCATCCACTTCGTGGTAAATTTCGATATTAAGAATGAAGAAAACACTTTTACTTTTTTATACCACTTTAAACTTTATTTTGCAGTGACTAGTTTCGACTACACGGTAATCATTATCAAACTAAGTTTGTAGTCTAAATAGTAACTGCAAAATAAAGTTTAAAGTGGTATAAAAAAGTAAACAAATTTTTCTATTTCTTAAAAATTTTTAGTCAATTTTAATTTTAAAATTTTAACATTTAATTTCATCAAATTAAAGATTTTGCAACATCATACATATTTGAAAAGAGCATGAATTAATCACATCATCATTGTGTGTGTGTGTGTGTGTGTGAATCATATAAAATAGTATTGCGAAATAATGAAATTAAAAGTGGTGTCAATGTCAGTGGGTAAGTGGGTCAGTGGGACACGGCGCTCGGTGCCGCACGCAAACACCGCACTCCCCCCCGGCGTGGCCCCACATTTCCCCCCCGCCGTTCCCCCCGGCCCGCAAACGCAACCACTGGAGTATTTCGAGACGCATACACACATAAAAAATTACGTCGTCTCTCAGACCATACAAAGAAATATCGTCGTACAATGGGAATGGTGACATACTATTGTGAATTTATCAAGGATTTTATGCCCATACTTAATAACGGCGTTTCGTTTTTAATTATAAACATTTCCATCCAGCGATTGCGACAAAATTTTGTTTCCATTTAATTCGAGCCCGATTGTCCTAAATTCGAACGTACGTACGTTCAGATCTTCACGTAATTATTTCTGCATGCATGCATCTAATATAAATATTGAATGAGGTTTGCTTACAAGAATTAAATCAATAGAAATTGATTTGCCTTTAGTCAACAAACAATCAATAATTTGAAGAAACAGATTCCTAAACAGATAAAATTAATATTTGTATAAAACAGTTGATATTAATAAAATCGAAACCAGTTTATAAACTAAATAACAATAGATTAAGCCAAGAGAAAAAATTAAGCACTTGTAAATATTTTTATGACATAAAAAAACCTTTAATTTAATAATTATTTAACCTTAAGTTTTTTTCAGTATCTGTCATTTGCCAGCTGCAATTTTTAATTTGACAGTATTTTTAAATTTTTGTACATCAATAAGCACATGTTTGTCATTTAGTCACCTGTCATTTACCATTTGATATTTTCATTTACTATTTGTTAAAAATTCAATTTTTGGATCTGTAATTTAGGTTCACATTACCATTTTTTTTTAATTTAAGCGATTTTGTTTTTAATTTTTGAGTGTCAATATTTTAGCACACAATTGTCATTTATCATTTGTTATTTATTAGCTGTCTACTATCATTTGAATTCTCTTATTTGTTAATTGTTTGTCATTTCACATTTGTTATCTATCAACCGTCATTTGTTTTCTATCATTTGCCATATCTAATTTGCGTTCATACTTATATCACTGTTTTGAGTTTTTTTTTTAATTATTAAGTGTCATTTATTTTGGCACATATTTATCATTTAATAACCACCCGTCATTTATTGTCTATTGTCATTTAAAATCACTTATCTGTCATTTTTTAAATTTCAGAATTTTGTCTTTGACAATATTTTAACACACGTTTGTCATTTAACCATCATTTGACATTTGTTTTCTGTCATGTAATATATGTTATTCATCATTTTTTAAATTAAACAGTTCTTTTTTTAAATTTATCATTTAATCACTTGTCATTTATCATTTGTTATTTATTATCTGTCTTCTGTCATTTGAAATCTCTTATCTGTCATTTGTTACCTGCAATTTTTAAATAAGGAATTTTTTTATTAGACAATATTTTAACACATATATTAGTTATATATAATATGATATTTGACAATTGTTATCTGCCAACCATAATTATTGTGTCAAATATTCTGTCATACATTTGTCCTATAATTATCTGTCATTTATTAAATGATTACTGTCATTTGAAATCTCTTATGTCCCATTTGTTATCTGCAATTTTAAAATTTTGTATTTGACAATATTTTATTACGCATTTGTCATTTAATTATCTATCATTTATCATTTGACATTTGTTATCGGTCAACTATCATTTGAAATTTGTTTACTGTCATTTGACATTTATTTACTGTCATTTAACATTTGTTTTCTGTCAATTTCCATCTGTAATTTGCGTTCATAATAACATTTTTAATTTAATTTTTGAGTATTTGAGCTCAGTCATTTATCATTTGTTATTCTTTATCTGTCATTTATTAAATCTCTTATCTATCATTTGTTATGACTTATTTTTTGTCAATTGTCATTTAACATCTGTTATCTGTCATCAGTAAATTTGATTAATTTTTCAATATGATATTCCTCTTTAACTGTCAACTGTCATTTGAAATCTGTTATTTGGAATTTGGGTTAATTATTACCTTTAAAACATTGACATCTGTTATCTGCTATCAATCATTTTGAATTTGGACTCATTTAACAATTATCACCTATTGCCTGTTAATTGACATTTGACATTTGTTAACTGTAATATGAAATTTAGGTTCAGTGTTATTATTTTGACTTATTATTTGTCAATTGTCATTAGACATTTATTATCTATCATCAGTAATTTTTATTCATTTCTCAATATGACAGTCCTCTTTTTAACTGTCAACTGTTCTTTGAAATCAGTTATCTGTCATCAGTTATTTGGAATTTGTGTTCATTATTACCTTCAACTGTTATTTGACATATATTATCTGTCATCAGTAATTGAATTTGGGTTCATTTTTCAAGATTCCTTTTCTTAAATTTGACATTTATCATTAATTATCTGTCAACTGTCATTATATATCTGTCATCAGTAATTTACAATTTTATTACATATTTTAATGTAACCGTTTTTATTTTTTGACATTTATCACTTATTACCTATCAACTGTCATTTGACATCTGTCATCAGTTATGTATGTATTCTTGAGTTACGTGAAGATTATATTGATATTTAAAAAAATCCTTTCCTCACTTTTTTTATTTATATAAAAAATAAAAACAGTAAAGAAAGGAATTTAACCGCATTTTTATTACTGTCATCAGTTATTTGGAATTTGGACTCATTTGACATTTATCACCTATCATCTGTCAATTAACATTTGACATTTGTTAACTGTAATTTTGAATTTAGGTTCATTTTTATTTTTAATTTGACATGTATGTCAGTTGTCATCTGTTATCTCTCAATAGTAATTTGGAAGTTAGCATCATTTTTGAATATATCAGATTTTTAATCACTTATTACTTGTCAATTGCCATTTGACATCTGTTAACCGTCATTAGTCATTTGGAATTTGGGTTAATTTGTCAATATGAGAGTTTTCTTTCAATTTGACATTTACCATTTATTAACTGTCATTAGACATCTGCTTTCTGTCATTATTTTGTTATTATTTTGACATTTATCATTTATTACCTGTCAACTGTCATTTGCAGTTATCTGTCATCAGTTATTTGGAATTTGGGTTCAATTTTCAATACAAATTTTTTTTTTAATTTGACATTTATCACTTATTATCTGTCAACTGTCATTCGACATTTATTAACTGTTATTTGAAATTTTGTTCATTTTTCAATATTTTTACTTTTTAGTTATCTGTCAGTTGTTATTTGACATATGTTATCTCTCAATAGTAATTTGGGATTTTGGTTCATTTTTGAATGTGACAGCTTTTTAATTTGTTATTTATTACCTATTACCTGTCAATTGTTATTGTTATTTGACATCTGTTAACCGTCGTCGGTCATTTGGAATTTTGGTTAATTTATCAATATGAGAGTTTTCTTTCAAATTGACATTTATCATTTATTATCTGTTAACTGACATAGACATCTACTCTCTGTCATTATTTTTTTATTATTTTGATATTTATTACTTATTCCCTGTCATCCAGTTATCGGTTATCTCTCAATAGTAATTTGGAATTTTTGTTCATTTTTGAATATGAGAGCTTTTTAATTTGGCATTTATAACTTGTTATATGTCAATTGTCATTTGACATCTGTAAACCGTTGTCAGTGATTAGGAATTTGTGTTTTCTTTCAATTTGACATTTATAATTTATTATCTGTTAACTGTCATTAGGCATCTGGTTTCTATCATTATTATTTTATTATTTTGACATTTATCACGTATTACCTCTCAACTATCACTTGAGATCAGTTATCTGTCATCAGTCATTTGGAATTTGGGATCAATTTTCAATACGACAACTCTTTTTTAATTTGACATTTATCACTTATTACCTTCAACTGTCATTCCGATATTTCTTATCTGTCATCAGTAAATTGGAATTAGGGTTATTTTTATCTGTCAATTGTCATTTGACATCTGTTATGTATCATTAAGTAATTTATAATTTAGAATCTGGTTTCATTTTTCAATATGACAGATTTTTTAATATTATCTGTCAATTGTCATGTGACATCTGTTAACTGAGATCAGTAATTTAAAATTTAACATGTATCATTTATCAATTGTCATTTGACACCTGTAATCTGTCTGGTCATTTAGAATTTGGGTTCACTTTTATTAAATAAGTTTGACGTCTGTTATCTGTCATTGGTTATTTGGACAGATTTTTAATTTTCGACATTTATCATTTATTATCGGTCAACTGTCATTTGAAATCTGTTATTTATCATAAGTAAATTGTAATTTGGGTTTATTTTTTTAATAAAATAGTTTTTTTTAAACTGATATTTATCATTTATTACCTTAACTGTCACATGACATTTGTTATCTTTCATTAGTCATTTGGACATATTTTTTAATTCATCATTTATTACCTCAAAGGTCACTTGACATTTGTTATCCAATGAACATTTGGACATATTTTTTAATCTGACATTTTCTTTAATACGTCAGTTGTCAATTTGGATTGTTATTTTTTTTAAATTGATATATAAGTAAATTGTAATTTGAATTCATTTTATAATATGATAGTTTTTTTGAGATTTATCACTCATTATCATTTTTCGTCTGCCATCTGTCATAAGTCATTTGGAATTTATATTATTTTCCAATATGACAGTTTTTTTTGACGTTTATCACTTATTACATTCAACTGTCATTTGACATCTGTTATCTGACATCAGTAAATTGGAATAAATTGAAAGAGTTTTTTTAAATTTGATATTTATCATTTTTTGTCTGACTGTCATTAGACATTTGTTACCTGTCATCAGTAATTTGGTTTGGACTCATTGTTTAATATGACATTTATCACGTACTATCTGTCAATTGACGTTTGATCTCTTAACTTTAATTTGGAAATTGGGTTTACTTTTTAATAAGACAGTTTTTTTCAATTTGACATTTATCTGTCAGTTGTCATTTGACATCTGTTATCATTAGTAATTTGGATTTGGGTTCATCTTCAAATATGATTTTTCATTTGACATTGATCACTTATTATCTGTCAATTATCATTAGACAGATTTTTTAAATCTGACATTTATCATTGAACATGTCAATTGTTATTTGACATCTTTTAACTGTCATCAGTCATTTGGAAATTGGGTTAATTTTTCAATATGACATTTTTTATTTTAAATTTGACATTTTTCACTTATTATCTATCAATTGTCATTTGACATCTGTTATCTGTCATCAATGAATAAACGGTTCAATTTTCAATATGACAGTTTTTTTATTTGACATTTATCACTTATTAGCTTCAACTCTCATTTGACATCTGTTATATGTCATTAATTATATGGACAGATTTTTTAAATAAAAATTTATCTTTAATATGTCAATTGTCATTAGTAATTTGGATTTATATTTTAATATGACTGTTCTTTTTTTTTAAATTTAACATTTATCATTTATTATCTGTCAACTGCCATTTGACATCTAATATGTGTTTGCAATTTGACATATATCATGTGTCATCGGCCATTTAGACCCATTTGGGTTCATTTTTTAATTTGACATTTATCATTTATTACCTGTCAATTGTCATTTGACATTTATTATCTGTCATTAGTAATTTGGGTTCATTTTTTAATGATATATTTTTTTAAATTTGACATTTGTTACTTATTACCTTCAACTGTCATTTGACATCTGTTATTTGGCATTAGTCATTTGGACAGATTTTTTAAATCTGAGATTTATCATTGAACATGTCAATTGTTATTTGACATCTTTTAACTGTCACCAGTAATTTGAATTCATATTTCAATATGACAGTTTTTTTTTTAAATTTAACATTTATAATTTATGATCTGTCAACTGTAATTTGACATTTGTTATCTGTCATAAGTAAATTGTAATTTGTGTTCATGTTTAATAAGATAGTTTTTTTTTTTAAATTTAACATTTAACACTTATTACCTCAATTGTTATTTGACATTATCTATCATTTTTTAATGAGTTTTTTTTTTAATTTGTCATTTATCACTTATTACCTCAACTGTCATTTGACATCTGTTATCTGTCATTAGTCATTTGGAATTTAGGCTCATTTTTCAATATGATTGTTTCTTTTTATATTTGACGTTTATCACTTGTGATCTATGAATTGTCAATTGACATCTATTATCTGTCATCAATCATTTATCACTTATTACCTTAAGTGTCATTTGATATCTGTTATCTGTGATTGGTCATTTGGAATTTAGACCCATTTTTAAATATGACCTTTTTTTAATCACTTCTGATCTATCAATTGTCATTTGACATCTGTTATGTGTCACCGGCTATCTAGACCCATTTGGGTTCATTTTTTTAATTTGAAATTTATCATTTATTATCTGTCAATTGTCATTTGGCATTTGTTATCTTTGTAATCATTTGGAATTTGAGTTCAATTTCAATATGACAGTTTTTTATCAGTGAACTGTCAATAAAAAAATTGTCAAAATGACTAATGACAGATAACAGAGGTCTAATGACAGTTGACAGATAATAAATGTATCTGTCAACTGTCATTAGACCTCTGTTATCTGTCATTAGTCATTTTGACAGATTTTTTAATCTGACATTTATAATTTAATATGTCAATTGTCATTTGACATCTGTTAACTGTCTTCTGTAATTTATTATCTGTCAATTGTCATTTGATATTTGTTATCTGTCATTCATTTGGAATTTGAGTTCAATTTTTAATATGACAATTTTTCATGCGGACTGACTACGCTAGGAATTTTATTTTATATCTTTATTGCTAGTTTTAATTTGTTTGTGCATTTTCATTATATTTTTACTTTTCTATAAACCTTTTTTAACATGTATTATATCGTCCCTAAATTATTTGATATCTTTACTTTTAGTTCTAATTTGTTTATGTATCTTTATTATATTTTTACTTTATGTAAACACTGTACAATGGTATTACCCGTTAATAAATAAATAAATAAATAAATAAATAAATTCATCAGTGAGCCGTCAATTGACATTTATTATCTGTCAATTGTCATTAGACCTATGTTATCTGTCATTAGGCATTTTGACAGATTTTTTAAATTTGACATTTATAATTTAATATGTCAATTGTCATTTGACATCTGTTACCTGTCTTCAGTAATTTGGTTTCATATTTTAATATGACTATTATCAGTCAACTGTTATTTGACATCTGTTACCTGTCATAAGTAAATTGTAATTTGTGTTCATGTTTAATAAGATAGTTATTTTTTAATTAGACATTAAGCACTTATTACCTCAAATGTTATTTGACATTATCTATCATTAGTCATTTGTAACTTAGGCTAATTTTTCAATATGACATTTTTTTTTAATTACGACTTATTATCTTGAATGATTCTTGAATGATGTCGGCGTTAACTTGGTGGTACATTTTAATAAGATAATTAAAACACTTTAACTTTGTTTTACCACATAAAATATTTAAAAAAAAAAAAAAAAAAAAAAAGACTTATTATCTATTAATTATCATTTGATATCAATCATTTGGAATTAAGGTTCATTTATGAATTTGACGGTTTTTTGTTTAATTGACATTTATCACTTATAAACTGTTAACTGTCATCCTCTATTTGGAATTTGGGTTAATTTTTAATTTGACATTTATCATTTATTATCTGCCAATAGCCATTTGACATCTGTCTTCCATCATCAGTAATTTGGGTTAATTTTTCATTATGACAGTTTCTTTTAATTTAACTTTTATCACTCACTATCTACCAATTGTCATTTAACATCTGCTAACTGTCATTTGAAATTTGGGTTCAATTTTGAATTTAACATTTATTATCTGTAAACTGGGTAAACTGTAAATTAATATGTGACATCTGTCATCAGTAATTTAAAATTTGTGTCAAGTTTTTTTTATTATGACATATATTATGTAGTACCTGTCAACTGTCACTTGACATCTGTTATCTGTCATCAAGCATTTGGAATTTGGTTTCATCTTTAAATAACGCTGTTTTTTTTTTCTGTCATTTGACATTTATCATTTTTTATCTGTCAATTTTATATTTGGCATTGATTATATGTGAAAATATCATCTGACATTTATAATCTGTTACCTATCATTTATATTTACATTACAATTTTAAAATTTGATAAGTTTATTTTTTTAATATTCCATCGTCATCTCATCTGTCAACTGTTATTTGTTACCTCTAAGTTTTTATCTGCGAAATAATTTAACAGTCATCGATCATTTGTCAATTATCATCTTTTATCTATTGTTTATTATCTGTCATTATTATTATTATTATTATTAATTTGATAAATTTATAGGCGTATTATTAATTTTCAATTGAATATTCATCTGTTTATTCTAGGGCAATTAGATATCTGTCATTTGTCATCTGCTATTTGTCATCGTTTTGCTATTAATTAGACTATTATTTGTCATCTGTCATTAACCATCTATTATCTGTCAACTGTCACCTGTGATTTTTCAAGTAGACATCTGCAATCTATCAAATGTCATATGTCATTTGTGGTTATATCTATCGCTCAGTAAACATGTATCATCTGACACCTATAATTTAACAATTTTAATTTTAATTTCTGCCTCCTATTACGTCATCTGTCATTTGTTGTTATTTTGATATTTTATAATTGAATAACTTTTACATAACACATCATCTATCATCTGTTATCTATCATTTGTGGTCTCATAACTATTATTCAAATAGGTATCTGTCGTCTGTCATTTAACCATCTGTCATCTGTTAGTTGCCTTTTGCAATCTGTCTTTTGTCAACTGTCATTCATTTTCAATTAGACATCCGTCATCTGTTATGTCAAATGTTATTTATCATTCGTCATCTGTTAGCCGTAATAAATTATATAAATGTAACCTATTTATTATTTGACATCTATCATTTGTTATTTCTGATACAAAAAAATAATTTTGAGTATATAGACTGAATTGAATAAAATTTAATGTTTTAAAATTGAGTTTGCTAAAGTAGATAAAAAAAACACAGTCTGCGTCAACCAACCAACAGAAACAAAATCTAATACTCCGATCACGTGATAACACGTGAAATTCGTCGTTACGCAACGTATGTACACCCGAAAAATTAAAATAAAAGAATTCGGCTAATTAACATTCAGACGGCGGTGGTCGTTTGATTGCATTTTCTAAATTTAGCCCTGGCACACACCACAAACAATAATAATAACATAATGGATTGATTTGTCGCAATTTCGCTGTTACATACACGCTCGGACACGAGGGCGCACGCGCGCGCATTCTTTTTTTATTTTCTTACTAAATAAATGTCGTCGAATATTAATTACCGGCTTAGTGGGTCATGGCTTTATTATAAATTCTACAACCTGCCCATTTAATGATTCCGCTGATTCAATCGTTTCGATGTTTTTGGAATTCACTCCATTGAGAAATAATTATCCTCGTTTATTTCTTCTTTTCTGTTAAATTATACTTACGACTTACTCTATTATACCATACATATATTCCGTGCATTAATTTATTGATTGATTTTAGAATAGATATTATTAATTTGTTAAACTGATAATTGTAATAAATAAATGATTTGAAAAAAAATGGTGACGTTGCACTAAATTTTCCCAATTACATATTTGATGATAGGGGCGCGTTTACTTCGTGGTACATCTTGAATGACTTGTAATTGAGACACAATAACTTTGTTTTACCACTAAATTTTTAAAAATTACAGTGACTATAGTTAAAAGTTGATAATTACTAGCTTATAGTCGAAACTATAGATACTGTAATTTTTAAAAATAAGTTTTCTAATTACGTTTATAAACCAATGAGGATAACAGAATTAAGCGAAAATAACGTAAGAACATTGAATTAATATAGCCATCGACCTGTTTCAATCTATTTTAGATCTCATCAGTGTAGTACGGTTGAAAGCAAGGAACGGAGTTTTAATATATCAGATATTCGTAAAGATAACTATAAAATGTATTTCCTTGATTGAGTCAAATAAGATTAAAAAAGATTGACAGCAAAGCAATAATTCATTTTTTTCCAACTCTGTACGTAATTAATACCCGGAATCAAGTGTGCGTCAACGTAATACCGAATGGGGCTTTCTCAAAAAGCACGCAAAGTGTCTCATCGGGCAGCAACGACGCCAAGTTTTTGAATTAAAATTTCCAACCACTGACGTCATCCCGGCGACACATGATCCGCGTTCCCACTTACGAATATGGGCGCACATTTTAACCAGGAAATTGTTTACGTCTATTTTTTTTTCGTAACTCATTGTCGATGGCCTTGAACCGATCGCCAGTTGGTTGTGGATCGTAAAAATCAAACAACAAAAAAAGAATTAAAACGAGAGTATTAAACAAGTATCCAGTCTGTCGACGGACAAGTTTTAACAGATGAAAATGAAAAAAAGAATGAAGTTTATATTTAATTCAATTGTGTTGTAAAATTCACGTCTACATAAATTGTATTTGTAGACACTTTTATGACATTATGATGAAAAGAAAATAAAATTCCTTACTTCACTTATGACTTTTATGACACTTGACTCTTCTAAAATTAAACTCTAACCTAAAGACTATAAAAACTAATTCTATTAAAAATTTTCATTAACGACTCTTCTAAACTTAAATTCATTTTGTAGATCTTAAACGATAATTTTTTTTCAGTAACACTCACCGTAAATAAATTAATTGGAGGGTGGGATAGTGGCCACCCACCCACCCTACATATACTTTAATAACTTAAACTGATAGAGCAATTCTAAAACCTGCACCATATACAACAATCTTGTTACTGTTTCTAAAAAACTTAAACGAACTTTGTGGTTTAAGTTTAAATGTATATGTAGGGTGGGTGGGTGGCCTCTAACCTACAATCCATTCTCAAAACTATAAACGCTAATTCTATTAAATTTTTTCAACAACCACTCTTCTAAACTTAAATAAAATGTTTAGATCTTAAATCACTAATTTAATTTTTATTTTGGGAAACACTCCCAGAAAATAAATAATTGGAGGGTGGGATAGAGGCCACCCACGCACCCTATATAAACCTTGTTAACTTAAGCTAAAACAGGAATTCTAAATCCTTCACTAATTTCAACAATCTTGTTAGTGTTTCTAAAAAACTTAAAAGAACTTTGTGGTTTAAGTTTACATGTATATGAGGGTGGGTGGATGGCCTCTAACCTACAATCCAGTCTAAAGATTATAAACGCCAATTTGATTAAAATTTGTTATTACTCTTCTAAACTTAAATGCAATTTTTAGATCTCAAACGACTGATTTAATTTTCATTTTTGGATCTTTCATCTATCATCTGCCATCTATCGTCTGTCATCTGTCATCTGCCATCTGTAATCTATCATTTGTTATTTGTCATCTGGCATCTGTCGTCTCCCATCTGTCATTTATCGTCTGTGATTTGTCATCTGTCATTTATTGTCTGTCATTTTCCATCTGTCATCTGTCGATAGATTACGTCCATCACCTATCATTTGTAATTGTTCTACAAATAAATTTTAATTTAAACTTTAATTTATATACATAAATATAGTTTTATTCGTCATTTATGTTCTGTCATCTGACATTTATTTTTAATTATCTGTTTTGAAATCTGTCATATATCCCTTGTCTTTCAGGGTTTATAATCTGCCATTTGTCACCTGTCATCTGTCACATGTCACCTGTCATCTGTCAACTATCACCTGTCACCTCTCATCTGACATCTGTCATTTGCCATCTGTTATCTGTTGTCTGTCATCTCTCATCCACCATCTGTGTAGATAACGTACGTCATCTATCATTTGTAATTGTTCTACAAATAAATTTTAATTGGAACTGAATATCAGGTCCTTTAATCTTTGAATAAATAATTGAGTACTACAGTACTCAAACTGTAAGGTCATTTATAACCTGCTGTAATATCAATGCACAATTATAGTTCTATGATATCTGTTATTCGTCATTTGTTTTCTGTCATCTGTCAATTATTATTAATTATCTGTTCGTCATATATCCGTTGTCTTTCGGGGTTTATAATCTGCCATTTGTCACCTATCATCTGTCACCTGTCATCTATCATCTGTAATTTTTATTAACTGAATATCAGGTACTTCAAGCTCTGAATAAACATTTGAGTTATTAAATGAATAACTGTAAGGTTATTTATAAGTTTCTATATTATCATTACATAAATATAGTTTTATGCTATCTGCCATTCGTCATTTAACATTTGTCATTTGTCATCTTGTGTATACCCTCTGTCATCTGTCATCTTTTCTGTGTCATCTGCCAAAGTTAACTAGTAAGTACAACCTTTTTCATCTGTTATTTGTCATCTATCATCTGTAATCTATTATAAGCATTAATTGTACTAAATAAGTACGTCTTATTTTACATAATCTGCCAATTTTTCAATTTGTCTGTAATTTATTCTCTGCCATAGAAAATATATCAAAAAACTAAAAACAAATGAAAATCGAATTTTCGTTTTCAAGTTTACAATTAGTATACAACATTTGTAAACCATCAGTGCAAGAATTTTTAAAATTTGATCTTTCGTTTAAGAGTAATAACCAAAAAACGGAAAACAAATGAAAATCGAATTTTCGTTTTCAACGTTTACAATAAGTCTGCGACTTTAGTGAACCATTAGTGCAAGAAATTTTAAAATTCGATCTTTCGTTTTAGAGTTATGACCAAAAAACGAAAAACAAATGAAAATCGAATTTTCGTTTTCAACGTTTGCAATAAGTATGCGACTTTGGTGAACCATTAGTATAAAAATTTTAAAACATCCATCTTTCGTTCTAGAGTTATGACCAAAAAACAAAAAAACAAATGAAAATCAATTTTTCGTTTTTAACGTTTGCAATAAGTATGCGACATTTGTGAACCATCAGTGCAAGAATTTTTAAAATTCGATCTTTCGTTTAAGAGTAATGATGAAAAAACGAAAAACAAATGAAAATCGAAATTTCGTTTTCAACGTTTGCAATAAGTATGCGACTTTAGTGAACCATTAGTGCAAGAATTTTTAAAATCCAATATTTCTTTTAAAAGTAATGATGAAAAAACGAAAAACAAATGAAAATCGACATTTCGATTTCAACGTTTGCAATAAATAGCTGACATTTGTGAACCATTAGAGCAAGAATTTTTTAAATTAGATCTTTCGTTCTAGAGTTATGGCCAAAAAACAAAAAACAAATGAAAATCGAATTTTCGTTCTCAACGTTTACTATAAGTATACGACATTTGTGAACCATCAGTGTAAGAATTTTTAAAATTCGTTCTTTCGTTCTAGAGTTACGGGCAAAAAACGAAAAACAAATGAAAATCGAATTTTCGTTCTCAACGTTTACTATAAGTATACATTTGTGAACCATCAGTGTAAGAATTTTTAAAATTGAATATTTCGTTTAAGAGTAACGATGAATAAACGAAAAACAAATGAAAATCGAATTTTCGTTTTCAATGTTTACAATAAGTTTGCGACATTTGTAAACAATCGGCGAAGGAATTTTTAAAATTAGATCTTTCTTTTAAGAGTAATGATCCAAAAAACGAAAAACAAATGAAAATCGAATTTTCGTTCTCAACGTTTACTATAAGTATACATTTGTGAACCATCAGTGTAAGAATTTTTAAAATTGAATATTTCGTTTAAGAGTAACGATGAAAAAACGAAAAACAAATGAAAATCGAATTTTTGTTTTCAACGTTTGCAATAAGTATGCGACATTAGTGAACCATCAGTGTAAGAATTTTTTAAATTCAATACCTATTTCGTTTAAGAGTAATGATGAAAAAACGAAAAACAAATGAAAATCGAATTTTCGTTTTCAACGTTTACAATAAGTATGCGACATTTGTGAACCTTTAGTGCAAGAATTTTTTAAATTCGATCATTCGTTCTAGAGTTATGGTCAAAAAAAGAAAAACAAATGAAAATTGATTTTTTGTTTTCAACGTTTACAATAAGTATGCGACTTAAGTGGACCATCAGTGCAAGAATTTTTAAAATTCGATCTTTCGTTCTAGAGTAATGATCAAAAAACGAAAAACAAATGAAAATCGAATTTTCGTTTTCAACGTTTGCAATAAGTATGCGACATTTGTGAACCATCAGTGCAAGAATTTTTAAAATACTATCTTTCGTTCTAGAGTTATAGTGAAAAAACGAAAAACAAATGAAAATCGAATTTTCGTTTTCAACATTTACAATAAGAAGGCGACTTTTGTGTTTGTGAACCATTAGTGTAATAATTTTCAAAATTCGATCTTTCGTTCTAGAGTTATGGTCAAAAAAGGAAAAACAAATGAAAATCGATTTTTCGTTTTCAACGTTTGCAATAAGTATGCGACATTTGTGAACCATCAGTGCAAGAATTTTTAAAATTCGATCTTACGTTCTAGAGTTATGGCCAAAAACAAATGAAAATTTAAAATTTGCCTAAAAAGTTTTTTCACTGTACCAAAAATTGATTGTTTGCTTTTTTTTGATAAAAACAGAAAACAGATAGATACAATAATTACAAGAAAAATACAGCTTTCTAAAAAAAAAACAACAAAAAAATTTTAATAGTGGAAAACTAACGTTCTGAAAAAAAAGATAATTTGCTTTAATTAATCAATTGTTTTTTTAAATTAAAACCACCTTAAATAAATAGCTTAATTTACTAGAAACAACTGCTTAAAACAGTAACTAAAATAGGTTAATAATTCCTTAAAAAGTTGCATAAAAAACAGTTGAAAATTTGACAGTTTGCAGCTAAAAATTTAAAAATAAATATAAATACAGGGTGAGTTTTTTTCGATGTTCTCTATGGGGATCTCGGAAACTATAAGAGATAGAGAAACGGTTAAATGGGGAAAGGAGTGTAGATTTACGAGACGAATAAAATTCCACTTTCAAAGTTTTCAAAAAAGTCAAGGGTAACTAGATATTTTGAAAAAAGTAAAAAGTGTCAATTTTTTCAAATCAATATATCTCGGTTATTATAACAGATAGAAAAAAACTGTAAAGGACATAGTTTTAGATAATTTTATGTAGATTAATAAAAAATAATCAGAAATTTTTTATCGCCATTATTTTCCGAGATATGATGCAAACTTACATTTTTTTAAATGGAAACCATAGTTGGCTATGGCCTCATTCAAAAGGTAATTTTTTTCTCTTTAATCCAATATGACATACGACATAGTTATTTCTAAAAATAAGTGAGTTATAGTCATTTTAAATTTTATTATAAATAAAAAATGGGTAGCCATGAAAAAGATTAAAGTAAAACAATTGCAGTTGTTTATAATAATAGCAATATTGTAATTATTAGTTCTACAAAGTTAAATAAAAATAAAAAACCAGCATAAGAATAATAATTTTGTAATTATCAAATGGCCTTCTGTATGTGGTATAAACCCATTTGTCAAGAGGATAATACTTTCTTACAAAAATATTATGAACATATGAATCGCGATTAACTAATTGTGGTATTTTTAATCGCCACAATGAACATAGATGAACTTAAGAGAATCCACGAGAAGTTTCACAGAGAAAACTACAAATTAAATTTGGGTTTAATCCGTGGTGTGTTTGGATTAATAATTTTCGGTCCATATATTTTTGAAAGCTCACTAAGTGAAACTGATTCCTTTCATTTTCTTCAGTAAACATTTGAAGATACGCTCGATTGTTTAAATTTATCATTACAAGCAAGATTAAAATGGTTCCAATATGACGGTGTTCCATCTCATAACATGTTGGCTTTACAAAATATTTAAATGATGCTTTTCCTAACTCATAAGTGGGAAGAAATAAATCAATCCCAGGGACACCTAGATCTCCCGATCTGCGCGTTTTAGAATTGTTTCTGTGGGGTTATGTAAAAAACAAAGTATATGAAAAATCATATCAATCTGTGAAGGATCATAAACTAGCTGTTATTGAAACATTTAATTCAATTTACATGAGAATAGTCAAAAAGCCATAAATTCAATTTTAAAAAGATATAATTTATGTCATAATAGTATTAATAGTGGACTCTTTGACCATATTTTTTTAATATTCAAATTTCTCTCCCATTGATATATTGATAATTACAGAATTACTTTATGCAGTTGTTTCATGTTGGTTTATCTCTGTAAAACTAATAATTACAATATTGCTAATATTATAAACAACTGCAATTGTTTTACTTTCATCTTTTTCATGGCTACCCATTTTTTTATTTATAATGAAATTTAAAATGACTATAACTCACTCATTTTTAGAAATAACTATGTCATATGCCATATTGGATTAAAGAGAAAAAAATTACTTTTTGAATGAGGTCACAGCCAACTATGGTTTCCATTTAAAAAAATGTAAGTTTGCGTCATATCTCGGAAAATAATGGGGATAAAAATTTTCTGATTATTTTTTATTAATCTGCATAAAATTATCTAAAACTTTGTCCTTTACAGTTTTTTTCTATCTGTTATAATAACCGAGATATATTGATTTGAAAAAATTGACACTTTTTACTTTTTTCAAAATATCTAGTTACCCTTGACTTTTTTGAAAACTTTGAAAGTGGCATTTTATTCGTCTCGTAAATCTACACTTCTTTCCCCATTTAACCGTTTCTCTATCTCTTATAGTTTCCGAGATCCCCATAGAGAACATCGAAAAAAACTCACCCTGTATAAGAAAATGCTTTAAAAAAATAAAGAAATAATATAAAATTCTTAGATAAACAATTATTATTTTTGATAGGTTTTAAACGGTTTGAATATTCCAAAAAAAAAACCAATTGAAAATAATTTTAAATTTTCTAAAAAAGCAATTTAAAATTTTCTTAAAATAATTATTTCTTTGTATCAAAAATTGAATTTTTCTGTTTTTGATAAAAACAGATGAAAACGTCTAGAAACTTTGCAGAGAAAAGTTCATGAAAACATCTTGGAACTCTTGAATAAAATTTTTGCAATTAAGAAAAGATAATGCTAGAAAATTTAAAAAATTTAGAGAAAACAGTGCTGAAAAGTTTAGAATTTTTCTGATTTTGATAAAAACAGATGAAAACTTGTAGAAACTTTGCAGAGAAAAGCTCATAAATACATTTAGAACTATTGAATCATTTTTTTGCAATGAAGAAAAGATAATGCAATTTTTTTTTTAAATTTAGAGAAAATAGTGCTGAAAAGTTTAGAGGAGAAGACTTCTAGAAATTTTGAAGCAAATTCTCGTATTTGAACATTCGAAAATTCTAGAAATTTGGGATAAATGTTGAAAAAATCTAGAAACCTTGAAGGAAAAAGTTTCAAATCGTGAATTGAAAATTCTTTCAATTTGAAACAGAAAATGCTGAAAAGCAGTTGAATTTTTCGATCAATTTTTAAGAGATTTAAATTTAAAAAAAACAACAAATAAAAACATTTGAAAAACTCAAATGAAAACTTTTTAATAATGGAAATGTAGGAAATGAAAAATTTTAAGAAAAATGTATTACAAGAATAAACCATACTATTATACCATAATAATTCTAGAACTCTTTAAGAAAATTCTAAATTCTTGCAATTTGAAACAAAAAAAAATTTAAAAAAAGTGTTGCTGAAAAGTTCTAGAAACAAAATTTAAAAGAGAAATTTATGATAAATTGTGTAATTCTGGAAGAAATATTTCTAGAAAATTCTCGCAATTTAGAACAGACAATTTTAGAAATTTGGAAGAAACAATTACTTGAAACTTTAAATTCTCTCAGTTTGAAATAGAAAATGCTGAAAAGCTATAAAAATTGTAAAAAAAAGTAATGAAGAATTCTGGAAATTTTAAGGAGAACAATTCTTTCAATTTGGAAGAGAAAATTTTGGAAATTTCTAAATAATTTGGAAAAAGTGTTGCTAAAAGAAATCTAGAAACCATGAGAACAAAAGTTCATGGAAAATTCTAGAAATCTAGAAGAAAATCCTGTCAATTTGAAACAGGAAATGTAAAAATTATAAAAACTTCTTTCAGGTTTTTATAATTGTTACATTTCCTGTTTCAAATTGACAGGATTTTCTTCTAGATTTCTAGAATTTTCCATGAACTTTTGTTCTCATGGTTTCTCCGGAATATTTTTTAATAATTGTAGATATTTGGCTGGAGAATTAAATTAATTGGAAGAAATATTATTAATACAGGGTGACTGACGAAAAACCTTTGGTGCTGTATCTCGCTTATTTTTGATCCGATTTGAATAAATAAAACATTAAATTAAATGTTTTTTAAAAGATTTTAATATGAACTGTACTGATATTTTTTCTTGCATCCAGTTTTTGACAAAAGACGATCAACTTTTTTTTTCAAATTGCACTGTATATATATTTTGTACTGATCCGCAAGGAGATTTTTTTCTGAATATAAATTTGTAAACGATTTTATCCATTCATCAAACCAAGAAATTGAGGATTAAAAAAAAAATAAAAATCAAATACCCATAGTAAACAATATACAGAGCCTATTCCAAATGTCAAAAGTGACAGTGTCAGTCATTGGTACAATACTGTAATGATTTTTAATAATTTCATAATAAAAATGTTGCAAGATTTCAAAAACTGACAAACGATTTCTGTAGAAGCACAAAATTCTAGTACAGTGTTTGAAATATTGCAACATTTTAATTATGAAATAATTAAAAATCGTTGCAGTATTGTATCAATGGCTGTCACTGTCACTTTTGACATTTGGAATAGGGTCTGTATATTGTTTACAATGGATACTTGACTTTTTATTTATTTTTTTAATCCTCAATTTCTCGACTTAAGTTTGATGTATGGATAAATTTGTCTACAATTTTATATTCAGAACAAAAATCTACTTGCGAATCAATAAAAATATATATACAGTGCAATTTTAAAAAAATGTTGATCGTATTTTGTCAAAAACTGGGTGCGAGAAAAAATAACAGTTCAGATCCTATTAAAGTCTTTTAAAAATGGTTTAATTTGATGTTTTATTTATTAAAATCGGGTAAAAAGCGAGATACGAAAGGTTTTTCGTCAGTCACCCTGTATATAAAAAGATTTTAGGAAATAATTATAAATAAACCTTAAAAGAATTCAATTAATAAAACACGTTAGAATTAATTTTCTTCACAATTTATTTTGTATTCACTAGATGTACATTTCGAGCACTAAGTGCTCATTATCAATAGCTAACTGAAGAATTCTTTAAATTCGGATAAGATGTTGCCGGAATCTTACAAAATGTCTGAGAGGAATATTTCTGAAAAAAAAATATATAAAAGATTGCTCGAAGAAAATTTGAAAGAGAAATTCATGAAAAATACTGTAAATCTGGAAAAAATATTGCTAGAAAATTGTAGAAAAAATTATTATCGCAATTAGGAAGAAAATTAAAAAAAAACCTAGAATTCTGGATGTAAATGCGATGAATTTTAAGAATGTTTAATTAAAGAAAATGTTTGCACTATGAATAGAATAGAATATGCTGTTAAATTGTAAAAACAAAATTGGAGAAAAGTTGTTGAACAATTCTTAGAAACTTTGCAGAGAAAAGTTAATGACAAATTATAGAACTCTTGAAAAAAAAACAGGTAACGCTGGAAATTTTTGAAAATTGGGAAATAAATGTTACTATAAAGTTCTAGAGAAAATTTAAAAGATAAAATTTATGAAAAATTCTGTAAATCTGGAAGAATATTTGTAGAAAATTCTAGAAAAATATTCTCACAATTGGGAAGAGAATCTAGAAATTTCGAAGAAAAAATAATGTAAATTTATAATTGCATAGTCTTCTAAACTTAAATACAATTTTTAGATCTTAAACGATGGATTTAATTTATTTTTTAGAAACACTCGCCGAAAATAAATTAATTGGAGGGTGGGATAGAGGCCACCAACCCACCCTTCATATACTTCGTTAACTTAAACTAAAACAACAATTTTAAATCATGCACCAACTTCAATAATCTTCTTATCGTTTCAAAAGATCTAAAACGAACTTTGTAGTTTAAGTTTAAATGTATATGTAGGGTGGGTGGGTGGCCTCTAACCTACAATCAAATCAAAAAATTATAAACGCTATTTCTGCTAATATGTTTCTATAAAAATACGTTTCTTTGTTAATATTATAACGATTTAACTTCCAATTTGATAGTGATCAGTTATTGATCACTGAAAGTAAGTGGTTGTATGGACAGGTTTCGATTTATCTGGGTCTCACCAGTGCGGTATGTTATTATGGAGTTAAAATTATCCACTTTGTACACGAGTGTATTTGTGTATGTATTTAAAGTATTGATAATATTATTTTATTTATTTCGTAGTAGGGCAAAATAATGTAATTTCGAAAAATAAAAAAAAACGTCCTCTTCCCCCCGCGCCCACCACCGCCTTGTTACATTCGTCGGAATGAATAAATAGTAGCGTAGCGTTGTATATACACAAACTGAACCATTGGCTTTTGGAAAGTAGGTCGAAATATATCTAAAAATCAAGTGGTATTTATGTTGCGCAAAAATTATTTTACGATCGGTTCGAATATATATATATACATATAAATTTTTGAAAGGTCCCATCAAAAACACACGCATTAATAGGTGAAATATATTATGCATTGGAGCACATGTGTGTGTGTGTGTGTGCAAAAACTATCGCGAATTTAATATAACAATGGACTTAATCAAGAAACACCAAAATACAGAAATTTGAACAAACTTATTAATGAGGATGTTGTTTGCTGACAAATCATCTTCACTTTTTAAACGTTAAAGTTAAACTTTCGAAAAACTTTTATTATCGGTTAGAGACGCATAAATTGTTTCGTCACTTTGTACAGGGTGATTCATTAAGGGTGGCCACCGGCCTTATCTCGGAAACCGTATATCCTAGAATTTGGGGAAAAAAATTCTTATCACATAATCGGCCGAAAGAAAATGCGTAAAAACATTTTTAAATGCTTAGCTTTCCGTTAGGTGGCGCATTTTATCATTTACATAATTAATTTGCGTTTTTTACAAAATATTACCGCATTAAGGCTATTGAAAATTATCAAAATTAGAAACTACTGTACTTGGTTTACAATTTTTGCTTAAGTCATTTTTTTTCTATCACCTGCAGTTAAGTGGTGGGGGAAGTATACTTTTGTTTACAAAAAATGGTCTGTATCTTCCGTATACCTTAACCGATTTTCACAAGCTTAGGCTCAATGGAAAGAGTATTAGAAGTTGATTACAAAAATAAATAACATTAACACATTTAATCTATGCGCTGGCAACTAGAGGGCGTTATGTAACACTTGACCCTATTTATGTATTTATCTCAGAAATATCAAATGGAATGATATAACTCGAAGCAGCTTACAAAAAAGAAAATGAAATTACATATTGTTTCGTCAAAACCGCAAACTGATATCTCTTGTCATTCCAAAGATATTTAGATTTTTTAAATTTTCGTTGTTTTCGAAGTGTTGGTTCACTCTGTAAGGTGTAAATGAAAATATATGGCTAAAGTTACTTTTAGAAAAAATGTCATGTAAAAACAAATGAGAACCATATTTATTAGCATAATTTATGAAAAAATAATAAAACTTATTACCCATTACAGAAATTTACAAAACGCTGAAATTTCTAAAAGCATCCATTATCTAGTTATTTTAGAAACCCAAAATGTTTCCCCTTATTTGCTGTACCTACACAAATTCAGTCCTTCTAGAGTGAAATTTTATCCTAGATTCCTTAAAATTTCTTCAATGGTTTTATATGGATAAGCTGTAACATTACGAGTATGTCAAACTATTTTCTTGGGCGATGTTGTAAAAGTAATCAAGTCACCTTTGGAAATGACATTTCTGTTTTGTGATTGTTTATTTATAATTCCTTGTTGCTGTCAAAGTTAATTTGAACGTTTGAAAAATCACTTTATATAATGCTTTATTTTTCAAATGAAGAAGCATATGATATGCTAGCAGTGTATTTTGAAAGTCTACAAAATGCAGTCATTGCTGAAAGAGAATATGGGTTACGATTTCCTGAAAGACGGCGTCATTCAAGAAAAGTTTTTAAAAGACTGGCAGAACGATTACGAAAAACTGGCAATGTTCAACCTGTTTCGGTAAGAAATAGGGTACGTAGAAGACAAAATGAAGAAAATGTTATTAACGTCTTGGCATACGTTAACGCTGAATCACGTGCAAGTATTAGGGAAATTGCAAGAGATCTAGAATTAAATTATTCTTTGGTGAATAGAATACTAAAAGAATATAAAATGCATCCTTACCGTGTTGTTTTACATCAAGAGCTAAAAGACAGATTTTGATCGACGACTAGATTATTGCAACTGGTTAAAAGAAATGTTAAATGATAATCAACAATTTCTATCTGCAATATTATGGACGGATGACGGCTACATTTTCAAGCTATGGTAAAATTAACTTGCACAACAGTCACTACTGGTCAGAAACAAATCCACACTGGCAGAGGGAAATCAATTACCAAAATCGCTGGAGTATAAATGTGTGGTGTGGTATTTTAAATAGGAAGATAATAAGATCTTTTTTCTTTGAAGAAAAATTAACGGGTCAAAGGTACTTAGATTTTTTAACTAACGATTTGCCCATCCTCTCAGAAGACGTTCCAATTCGTAACAGATTAGACATGTGGTATCAACAAGATGGTTGCCCAGCACATTTTGCCTCAGGTGTCCGAAATTATTTAGATATTGTATTTTCAAAAAAATGGATTGGAAGGGGAAGTATTTTTCCATGGCCAGCAAGGTCACCAGATCTTACGGTTTTAGATTTCTTTTTATGGGGTAGAATTAAAGATTTGGTTTTTAAAACACGTCCAACTGCACGTGAGGATATGAAAGAAAGGATTCGGCAAGCAGTAAGAGGTATTTCTGGTGCTGAAATTGAGGCCAGTGTCAATTCCACTACAGAAAGACTGAATTTGTGCATAGCAAATGATGGGAAACATTTTGAGTACCTAAAATAACTAAGTAATAGGTGCAGTTATCAATTTTAGTTTTTTGTATTTTTTTTTTCATTAATTATGTTAATAAATATTGTGCCATTCGATTTAACTTGATATTTTTTTAAAATGTAACTGTAGCAGTATATTTTCACTTACAACTTACAGGGTGAATCAACACTTCCAAAACAACGAAAATTTAAAAAATCTAAATATCTTTGGAATGAAAAGCGATATCAGTTTGCGGTTTTGACGAAACAATGTGTAATTTAATTTTCTTTTTTTGTAAGCTGCTTCGAGTTATATCATTCCATTTGAAATTTCTGAGAAAAATACATAAATAGGGTTAAGTGTTACATAACGCCCTCTAGTTGCCAGCGCATAGAATAAATGTGTTAATGTTATTTATTTTTGTAATCAACTTCTAATACTCTTTCCATTGAGCCTAAGCTTGTGAAAATCGGTTAAGGTATACGGAAGTTACAGACCATTTTCTGTAAACAAAAGTATACTTCCCCCACCACTTAACTGTAGGTGATAGAAAAAAATGACTTAAGCAAAAATTGTAAACCAAGTACAGTAGTTTCTAATTTTGATAATTTTCAATAGCCTTAATGCGGTAATATTTTGTAAAAAACGTAAATTAATTATGCAAATGATAAATTGCGCCACCTAGGGGAAAGCTACGCATTTAAAAATATTTTAACGCATCTTCTTTTGGTCAATTATGTCATTTTTTTCCCCCAAATTCTAGGATACAAGGTTTCCGAGATAAGGCCGATGGCCACCCTTAATGAATCACCCTGTACAACAAAATGCATCTTTAGAAACTATGCTTTTAATATTATACAGTAAAATTGGCAACAGTTTGTGGAAAACATGTTATCTTATTAGACTATAAATGATTAAATGTTTGATCGATAGCAACATTAGCTTTAAACACAGAATAAGAGGTCTGTTACCATATTGGATATAAGAAAGCATCAACTAGAAATCTATTCAGGAGAAGAAGTTTTTTTTTTATTTAAAAGGGTTAGATCAAAAAAGTTAGACTTCTATTTTAACGAGCATTTCCCATTATCATTTGAAGAGGATTACATTGATATACAAAACCTAAATAAACACAACTGTAGAATTATTTTAACAATTTAAATTACGTTTATTTTTAAAATACGATTAAATACTCTTGTTATTTCATCAAAACATAATATTTTTCCTTTACTTATTTTTTACAGCTTTCCGCGTAATAGGCGTAAATTTTACAATGGTCGCAAATCATTCGGGCAGTAAATGAAATGTGTCCGTAGTGGGTTTTCTCATAAATATCTCTCTCGGCAACGCCTGGGAACGTGGGCAAGATGTGAGCGTGCGTGTGCGCCACCGCCGCCGCCGCCGCCTATCTTAATTTGACCCGAATACGGCAAAGAGGGTGGCGGGTGGTGCGCGACCCACTGACCCAAATCCGGAGGCGTCGCGACGCTCCATCGAGATGGAGAGTGGGGGGAGGCGCGCGCGTACCACGGCTCCTCTGTGTGTGTGTGTGACGTCCGTCCCGACCTGACCTGAACGAGCGCTCCACCATTGCGCAGGGTACCCCAAGTGAGGAAGAATTCGCTTCCCCCTCGCAACCTGATCCGATCAAAATGTGGTGGGTGAGTCGCGCCGCCGGTCGAATTCCCCGCCACGAAACGACTGCGCAGACAGCGATCACGTTCCATAGGCCACCATATGTACAATGTACATTCAAATAATAAATTCGATTTATTTTGAACATATGTTACACCCTTGTTAAACAAAGATTACTTATTATTATTGGTGTGCAAAACGTATAAATTTAATTTCTCTTTCTTAAAGTCTCTACTGATTGAAGAGCAATTGATAGACCACACAAGAATACCATTAGTGACTTTATAAGTAATTTCTGGTTTAAGTTTACGTAAGTTTTTTTTTATATGTTCTCTATGAGGATATCGGAAACTATAAGAGATAGAGAAACGGTTAAATGGGGAAAGAAGTGTAGATTTACGAGACGAATAAAATTCCACTTTCAAAGTTTTCAAAAAAGTCAAGGGTAACTAGATATTTTGAAAAAAAGTGTCCATTTTCAGATCAATATATTTCGGTTATTGTAACAAATAGAAAAAAAACTGTTAAAGACAAAATTTTAGATAATTTTATGCAGACTAATAGACTAATAAAAAAATTCGTTTCCGATCTGATATTTCAACGAAAATAGTATTTTGAATTTAAATTTTATAAATTTACTCACTCAAAAAATTTACCTTTTGAATTTCTTATTTACTCAAAAAGTTTTGTAATTAATTTTACTCCAAATCTAAAGACAATCAGTAATTGAAATTTATATGTATGTGTAGGGTGGGTTGGTGGCCTCTATTCCACCCTCCAATCAGTAAAACATCATCAAAAATTATTTGAAAAATTTGTATGAATAAATCTCTAAAAATTGCAATTATTTTGTGTCTATTTATACTTTACAACTTCTAACTAAAACCCTCGCTTATGTTTTACTAATTGGATTATGGGATAGAGGCCACCCACCCACCCTACATATACATGGTAACTTTAATTGCTAATCGTTGATGATTTTGCTTTGCAGAATTTTTTTATCGCCATTATTTTCCAAGATATGACGCAATCTTTCATTTGGCCTCATTCAAAAGGTAATTTTTTCTCTTTAATCCAATATGACATACGACATAGTTATTTCTAAAAAAGGGTAAGTTATAGTCATTTTAAGATTTATTAAAAATAAAAATTGGGTAGCCATGAAAAAGATGAAAGTAAAACAATTGCAGTTGTTTATAATAATAGCAATAGATAATCTAAATCAAATTATTGTAGATCAAAACAATTAGAAATATCGCCAATACAATAATACACTTTCAAATCATCTGCAAAAAGTAAACAATTCGAATATATAAAGCAATTACAAATATCATAAATAAAAATAAGAAATAAAATAGGTCCGATGTGAGAGCCTTGAGGTACATCTGACGTTACCTGAACTGGATTAGATGTAAAATTATTAATCTTAACAATTTTTCGACATGTCCTTCTAAAAACACTTTTAATCCACCTCACAGTTAAATCGTGAAAATCCATAGAAATTAACTTTGAAATCAAAATCCTGTCAAACGCCTTCGCAAAATCGGTGTAAATAGCATCAACTTTAAGAATTATTAAGAAATCTTGAAATTCCAATAAGTTGGTTGTAGTAGATTTACCCTTCACAAACCCATGTTGTTGAGTGTTGAATAAATGTTTGGACGTATGGATTATTTGTCTGGTTAACAAATCGTCAAAAATTTTAGGGATTGCTAATTGTATAGCAACCCCGCGATAGTTTTCAACACATTTTCTATCCCCAGTTTTAAAAAGTTGGGGAGTTAAAACTCAACTTCCAAACACTTGGAACACAAGCTAATTTAATCGAAGTAGAAAATAAGGTATGTAAAGGTTTTGACAGAGAACATACACACCTACACGGGAAATCACCAGGTATGCCATCAGGCCCACAAGTAAACCCATCATTAAGAGATTGAATCGCGTTGAAGACATCATCCATTGATATCTGTAACTCTAACATATTTAGACGTCCTAAATTCAAACAGATCATTATTAGATGCACTCGCATAAACTCCAGAGAAGTATTGACAGAAAGCATTTGCAATATCACTGCCTTTAACATATATTTTGACCTTGAAGAACATCTATATTCTTCAAGGTCAAAATATATGTTAAAGGAATACCACTAGTGGCCATGGCTTCATTTATAATTTTCAAAATCGCGAGGATTTTTGCGTATACCACCCTGAACTCGCTGACAATAAAAATTATACAATGATTTGCTTAAAATTGAGCATTTTTCATCAACTAAGCTGTTACTACTCTTGTAATTAGCATGAGCAATTTTCTTCTGCTTTACTAATGATATCAAGGTATTGTTAAAACATTTTGGATATGTTGTTGATTAATTTGTTTAATAGGAACATTGCAATTGATAACATCATACAAAATATCATAAAAACGATTAGTCATACTAACAATATCGTTACCACTAAATATAATATCCCAGTTAACTAAACCTAGAATATAATTGAGGAGTTGGATGGAAAAAGGACACTTCCATGGAAATGCCCTTTCTCCGTAAATTGGTTTATATCACAAAAGAAACCTTCCTTTACCAGCTTTTGTTGTTGTTCTGTTGTTTTCATACTTCGCATATTGGTGGCACTGTGAGCCAATCTGTAAAGCGCTACAAGTGCCCTTCTTTCATAGAACGTCAAATTTCACATGTGCCTGACCTAATTTTTAAGCATATTTTATTGCTAAGTTAAAAGGGTACAATGAGCTCTGAAAATGACTCAAATATCGCTGATGACAGTAGTTATTAAGAAGCAGAAAGTAGCTGTGATTTGGAATCTGATCATCTTGAAAGAAAAAACTTGGGTCAAAAACGAAAGCAGTGGACAAAGAATAGGAAAAAAATAGCAAGAAATAACGGAAAAAAGTAATATATGTATTTTACTAGTGGTCAATCTTTTTTATACTCAGAGATTTTAAATTTTCAGGTGTGAAAGTGCATGCAAAAACCTTTGCTGCAGTTCTTGTGTGCTGTAAGAAGAAGTGTTATGAGGTTATACCAGGCAGACTACAACAAGAATTTTTTGAAAAATGTTTGATCTTGGCAGCGATAATTTTCTTCTTGGTTGCATATTTCCGTTTCAACTAAAAACAAGGCTTACAGCTCCTAAATGTCAAGCAAGAACTAATTGGAAATATGTTCTCTATTTATCGATTGAGGTGTGTAAACACTTTTTCTTGAATATTTTTCAAATCGGGTACAAACGTATACGGACAATCCACACGAAGTCGTTAAAAGACGGAAATATTTCTATTAGCGACAAAAGAGGCCAACATGAAAACAGGCCCCACAAAATAAACCCAGAAACTTGGTATTTGGTAAATGAATTTTTCGCACAGATTCCAAACAAAGAATCTCATTATAATCGGTCGAAATCCAAAAGAAAGTATTTCGAAAATCCTGCTCTAAATGTAAAGAATTTGTTTACAGGATTCCAGCAGTATTTTTTTTTAAAACTGGTCGTACACTAGGCATGATGTACTATACTTTCCATCGATGGTTTCGCGAAAACTCCGAGTATTCTTTCCGGAGTCCACGATCTGACATTTGTGATTTTTGTGAAGAAAACAAAATGAAGCTTAAGTTAAACCCAAACGATTCTTGCAAAGTGATATGATCAGTAAACGACAGAAAAGTGCAAGTCATTAAAAAAGAAATAATAGAAAATTGTAGACATGATAAATCAACTTTAGTTGTCGAGTTTGAATACGCGCAAAATTTGCCTTTGCCAAAACTCATTGCCTCTCAACAGTTTTACAAACGCCTTTTATGGTTGTACATGTTTAATGTACACTGTCACAATGATGATACAAGTTCGTTTTATTGCTTTACAGAAAATGAAGCAAATTCGGTGATTTCTTTTGTTGATCATTTTTTGCAAACTGCGGTGGGACATGACCCAACTATAAAAAATATCGTACTTTTTTCAGACGCCGCAGGGGGGCAAAATAAGAATATGAATAGGCTACACTACTGACTGTTCATGGCTTGCAAAAACAAAAAATATTAACATTCGGCACATTTTTCCAGTTCATGGACATTCTTACTGCGTTTGCGATAGAAATTTTGGTGTTTACGGAAAGTTACTGAAACGACTAGAAACGGTCAAAACTCCAAATGTTTATTTGCACATTATGCAACAGTGTAGAGAAAAACCGACGCACTTTGAGGTTATTGAAGGCGCGCCGCTAATTAAAGACTTAAAAGATTTTTTCAAGAAATCTGTAAATACTAAAAAAACAAAGTTTTACTTTAAGAAAGTATTGCCAGATAAAATATAATGCTTCAGGTATTCTGAGTGCAGCAGAGTCATATAACGGCTTTTATACTTCATTTGATTTTTGGATAACAAGAAAAAAAGATAACTTGGAAGTAAATTTGGAGTCGGTTCCACCAGTTTTTATTAAATCTGAAAAAATGCAGAACTTCAAAGATTTAATGAAATTTTTAGAGTGGTATAACAAAAATGTGTTCAAGGAATAGGTGAACCTGCCATCTACATCTACTGAAGAAAACGACCAACAGAACAGTGGCGGTGATTTAGAATGGTAGTGTTTAATATTTTTTTTACGTTTATGTTAAACAAGTGTTATATTCAATAATAAATATTTGCTAAAATTAATCTTTTTGTAGTATTTATTAAGGTCTATGGAAAAAAGGCAGTTGTTATTTTTAACGATTTTTGGTATGTTAGGCAAAAAATAAAATGTTTTCAAAAAAAGTTTTCAATAAAACCAACATGTGTTGTATAAATATAATCGAAAGAAATACGGGTTATCTTAGAATAACAAACTTCTGATGCTTCAAATACTTTCAAGAGTTTTAACTCAAAATGCCAATTTTGTAGAACTCCTCAATTAATTCTGAGGTAATCAGCATTTATAAAATCAAATATGGATTCAACCTGACGTAAATTATTTGTATCAGATTCAATTTCCATGCAGAATTCGTAACCATAGTGATGAGTAGAATTATTGCACAGTAAATCAGAAGCCAATTGAATATTAATATTAGACAAAGAAGTAAAACATAGATCTAAGAAAGTTCCTCTACTATTCGGTATGGTATTGATTTGAGACATGTTAATGTAACTAAATGTTTCAATTAAAATGTTAGCCGATAAATTATTTCGAGAACCTATTTCACAATCATAATTGCAATTATCCAATGACCACTGAAGCTGTGGAAGGTTGTAATCGCCGAAGATAAAAACATCTAAGTCAGAATATGTATCAAATAAAAATTCAACTGTTTGAGTGTGAGCTTGGTATTTATCATATGAAGAGTTAAGAGGGATGTAAACCCCACCCACTATTAATTTATGAAAGCCAACCTTAAGCAAAACAAAGCAGTGTTTTAATTTTAATAAATTTATAATTAAATTCTAGTTCAAGTTTACGTGCTTATGTAGGGTGGGTGGGTGGCCACTATCCCACCATCTAATTATAATAACATGAAAAAGGGTTTTAATTGAAAAAAAATATATATTTTGCAGGAAGAAAATTATTGATTTTAACTGTGCAAAAACCTTTCAATCTTTTAATTTCCTTCCATTAAAACACTGTCACATGTTTTACTGATTGTAGAGTAGGATAGAGGCCACCCACCCACCCTACATATACATTGACATCTAAACCACAATATTTGGTTTTGTTTATGGAAAATAAATCAGTAATTATAATTTTATTATCAAGAAATTTATAACTAAATTCTGGTTTAAGTTTAATTGAATATGTAGGGTGGGTGGGTGGCCACTATCTCACCATCCAATTTCTATAACATAAGCGAGGTTTTCAATTAAAAAATCACTCTGTTGAAGTAAATTATTAATTTAAATTGTGCAAGAGCTTTTTAATTTCGTTCCACTCTGTCGTATGTTTTACTGATTGGAGGGTGTATTAGAGGCCACCCACCCACCCTACATATACATTTACATCTAAACTACAATATTTTGATTATTTTTTGTAAAACAGGTCACCGATTTTAGTTTTAATATCAAGAATTTTATTAGTAAATTCTGGTTTAAGTTTACGAGCATATGTCTAACATAAACGAGGGTTTTCAATTTAAAAATAACATAATGGAAGAAGAAAATTATTGATTTTTATTGTGCAAAAAACTTTTAAAAATTTTAATTTTATTCCATTAAAACTCTGTCGTATGTTTTAGCGATTGAAGGGTGAGTTAGAGGCTACCCTACATATACATTTACATCTAAACCACAATATTTTGATTAGTTATTGAAAACAGGTCAGAAATTTTGGTTTAAGTTGAAGTGCATATGTAGGGTGGGTTGGTGGCCACTATCCCACCCTCCAATTACAATAACATAAACGAGGATTTTCAATTTTAAAAAATTGTATTGATAAAGAAAATTATTAATTTTAATTCTGCAAAAACTTTTTAATCTTATATTTTCCTTCCATATAACTCTGTCGTATGTTTTACTGATTGGAGGGTGGAATAGAGGCCACCCACCCACCCTACATATACGGCTACATCTAAACCACAATATTTGTTTTTGGTTTTGTAAAACAGGTCAGTAATTTTAGTTTTAATATCAAAAAATTTATAAGTACATTCTGATTAAAGTTTATGTGCACATGTAGGGTGGGTGGGTGACACTATCCCACAATCCAATTTCTATAACATAACCGAGGGTTGTCAATTAAAAAAAAAACTATTTCCGTGAAGAAAAATATTGATTTGAATTGTGCAAAAACCTTTTAATATTTTAATTTCCTTCATTAAAACTCCGTCGTATATTTTACTGATTGAAGGGTGGGTTAGAGGCCACCCACCCACCCTACAAATACATTTACATCTAAACCACAATATTTGGTTTTTTTTTATAGATCAGTAATTTTAGTTTTAATAACAAAAATGTATCAGTACATTCTGGTTTAAGTTTATGTGCATATGTAGGGTGGGTGGGTGGCCACTATCCCTCCAAGCAATTACTATAACATAAACGAGGGTTTTTCAATTAAAAAATGTGTTTTGTTTAAGAAAACTATTGATTTTAATTGTGCAAAAAACTTTTAATATTTTAATTTCCTCTCATTAAAACTCTGTCGTATGTTTTACTGATTGGAGGGTAGGTTAGAGGCCACCCACCCACCCTACATATACATTTAAATCTAAACCACAATTTTTGCTTTTGTTTGTACAAAATAGGTCAGTAATTTTAGTTTTAATAACAAGAAATTTAAAAGTAAATTCTGGTTAAAGTTTATGTGCATATGTAGGGTGGGTGGGTGGCCACTATCCCACAATCCAATTACTATAACATAAACGAGGGTTTCCATCCTAAAAATTTGTATTGGTGAAGAAAATTATTGCTTTTAATTATGCAAAAACCTTCTAAATATTTTAATTTCCTTCCATTAAAACTCTGTCGTATGTTTTACTAATTGGAGGAAGGATTAGAGGCCACCCACCCACCCTACATATACATTTATATCTAAACCACAATTTTTGGTTTCGTTTCTTGAAAATATGTCAGCAATTTTAGTTTTAATATCAAGAAATTTATAAGTAAATTCTGGTTTAAGTTTACGTGCATATGTAGGGTGGGTGGGTGGCCACTATCCTACCATCCAATTACTACAACATAAACGAGGGTTTTCAATTTAAAAAAATGTTTTGGTAAAGAAAATTATTGATTTTAATTGTGCAAAAACTTTTCAATCTCTTAATTTCCTTCCATTAAAACACTGTCGTATGTTTTACTGATTGGAGGGAGGGATAGAGGCCACCCACCCGCCCTACATATGCATTTACATTTAAACCACAGTATTTGTTTTTTTTTATATAAAATAGGTCAGTAATTTTAGTTTAAATATCAAGAAATTTATAAGTAAATTCTGGTTTAAGTGTACGTGTAGATGTAGGGTGGGTGGATGGCCACTATCCTACCATCCAAATACTATAACATAAACGAGGGTTTTTAATTTAAAAAATTTGTTTTGGTGAAGAAAATTATTGATTTTAATTGTGCAAAAACCTTTTAATATTTTGATTTCATTTCATTAAAACCCTGTCGTATGTTTTACTGATTGGAGGGTGGGTGAGAGGCCACCCACCCACCCTACATATACATTTAAATCTAAACCACAATTTTTGCTTTTGTTTGTATAAAATAGGTCAATAATTTTAGTTTTAATAACAAGAAATTTAAAAGTAAATTCTGGTTAAAGTTTATGTGCATATGTAGGGTGGGTGGGTGGCCACTATCCCACCCTCCAATTATTATAACATAAGCGATAATTATAACAATTATATTTCGTAATACGTTCCAAGCCTTCAAATTAGGTTCACCGCCTTTTTCTTGGAAATTCTGCATCATAGACTAAATCGTTATTCTTTATAAAATACTCATTTCAGCAAACTCTGTAATTATTTCTCATATAATCATATAACTGCTATACTTTTTTTATAATTTCATTTTTCTAAAAAAACAAAAATTTTCTTTAAATAAAAATTGTTCTATAATTCTCATTCGAAAGATTTTTTTATTTTTTGAAGGTAAAGGAACGAATTTTCATCAAAATAAAAAAAAACTTCCCAATGATTTCGACACAGAATAAATTCTTTAGTTTGAAATATGAATGTGTTCTGGAGATGAAACTTTCAAGGTCAATTAATTACATTACCGAATTGATCTAATTGGACATTAAAATTTCGGATTTGATCGTAAAACCGTGATCAGAATGCGCGATCAGATATTGTCGAGAGTGCATTGTTTCCTCGATTTTCCGGTTTGATTCACGTGGAAAAATCGCGAAGGTCGCGATTTGATATGTGTTTGTGTATAATTGTTGGATAACGTCCGTCGAGTTGAACGACTGTACGACGACGTTGGACCTTGGGGGCCGAAAATAGCAACGCCGGTGCATTTTTCCTCGCATTTCGGTCGCTGCACCGCCGGGAAGGGGGGGCGGGCATCTTGGATGCTGTCGCGCGCCGCCGCTGCCAAAGCGCCGAAAAGGCGGCACGTGCCCCCAACAAAATAACTGCAGGCGTATTTTCGTACGAATTGCCCACGAAAAATATCACCTCACCAAACGACCAGTGCTAATAGTTCTAGCCAACCTGATGATGTTACTGTAATTGTATAGAAAATAACAGTTTCAGTTATGTCTTGACCATTTTTTTTTTCGATGACCTTTTGCCAACTTTCGGGTAACATCATGATGGCATGCACAAAGAACTTCGAGCCTTTATTTCCTTATACATTTAAATCTAAACAAAATAGTTCCTAACATCATGTTGCCAGCTTCAAAGAACTTCTGGCCTTTCTCAGCAAAAAATTGAAGACACCATTGTCTGAATTGAATTGTTTACCATTCAAAGAGTTTTGCTAAGATCGAAACAAATAGTAGTCAGACAGCGCAAGGTCTAGTGAATATGGTGGATGGTTCATCAAATCCCATCCAAGCTCCAGCAACTTCTGGCGGATCACTAAACTTATGTATGATCTAGCGTTGTCATGGTGGAACACCCTTACGAATTGCTAATTCTGGCCTTTTTTCGTTGATGGCTTCATCCAATTTGTCCAATTTGCGACTGTACACAACCGTATTGATGGTTTGGTTCTGTGGTAGCAGCTCAAAATACACGACGCTTTTGTAATTCCACCAAATTAAGAGAATAACCTTCTTCTGATGGATATTTGCTTTTGAAATGGTTTTAACTTGTTCATCATGATCGTTTTCGCATGACGTTGTCGTAAACTATCAATATATGTTTGAAAAAATGATCATTTTCATTGTTTTTCCAAGATCTTTCGACAAAGGATACAAGCTTAAGAATAAAATGTTAGATAATCAGCATTTATCAGTTAGTAGCGAATTTCATTTTGATTTATAAACATGTAGCATGACAATATGCTACAGAATCAGTTTTGGATTAACATCGTAGCTCTTGAAACAACGTAAGGAATGTTTCGCCCCGTTTATATTAGTACAGTGTGCATTTATAAACCTGTTTATTTGGCGAATAATTCAAAATATGTGAGAAAACTACGATACAAACGCGGAAGTCGACGAGTGTAAAATTAATTCTAACTAACTAACGTAATGGAAAAAAATGCTTTTAGATAGAATTCGCTGTAAAAATATTATAATTAACAGTACATGTCATTTTTCAACTAAAAGTCCAAACCGAGAAAGAGAGATAAAAAAGAGAGATTTTTATTTTTCCTCTAGGAAAGTATTGTGATCATTATTTTTTACTCAAAATTTCCGTTTTTTTTTAATTATGACATGTATGACTGTCTAGGACATTTTATCTCAAGAACTGAAACTTTAAAATTAAGCTTTCATTTTTAATCAGAAGAACTGATACGTTTTTACACATTTCAATTGTTCCCTTTTTCAGTTTTACTTATTTATTTATTTATTAATCTTCGGTCTCCTTTCTTGAATATTACAAATATCACAAATCATTACAATAAAAAAAACTTCAATTGTTTTTATAATATTCAAACGATTTTTATATAGATTTTCAATTGTTTTTGTTAAAAAGAGTTACAAATTTTAATTGTTTCAAATGTCTTTCAATTTTCTTCTGATTATTCTCAATAATTTTTCAAATGTCCTTTTTTTAGAAAATTCAGAATTGTTTTATAATAGTTTTGCATTGTTCTTTTTTTTCTAAAATTCCAAATGGTTTTTTAAAGAAAATTTATAAATATTTTATTACAGATTTCAGCTGTTTCCTTTTTCAGTTTAATTTATTCAAAAATTCAATTGTTTTAAGCAATGATTCAAAACTTTGATTTAATATTTAAAGCTGTTTTGTAAAGTTTCAATTGTTTTTTTGGAATATTTAGAATAGTTTATTACAGTTTTCAATTGTATTTCACCAAAAATTTCAATTGCTTTTAGTAAATTTTGAAATGCTTTATTTGAGAAAGTTAATACGTGTGTCTAAAATTTCAATTGTTTTTTTTTTCATAAGATTTCAATTGTTTTATCTGAATTTTCAATATTTTTTAAGATAATTTACAACTGTATTACATCAGATTTTAATTGTTTTCTTCAATTGTTTTAAGTGAATATTCAAAAGCTATTTTTTTGTACATTTAAAATTCTTTTTAGTTGGTTTTGTAAAAAAAACCAATCTTGAAATATTTTTTTAGAACTAATTTAACTCGATTTTATTTGTTTTTTTTTTTAATATAGTTTAGTTTTTCTTTTTGCGAATTTCAATTTTTTCAAGTTTCAATTAAATAAATATTCAAATGATTTTTTTTGTAGAAATCGTAAAATGGTTTTATTATTATTATTTATTTTAGTTTTCAATTGTTTTTTTTTAAATTTTTTCCATTAATTTTCATTATTTCAACTAAATAGTCAAATGTTTTTTTTTAAAGTTTTTAAATGGTTTTAAGATTAAGATTTCAATTGATTATTTTTCTCCATAAAATTCCAATTGTTTTAACTGAATTTTTAGAAAATTGACAACTGTGTTATTGCAGATTTCAATTGTTTTCTTCAATTGTTTTAAGTGAATATTCAAAAGCTGTTTTTTTGTAGATTTTCATTTGTTTTTGTTTTTATTAACTAACAATTTAATTTGATTTTAATTCTTCTTTGTTTTTTTTTGCACAATTTGTTTTAAGTGATATATCAAATGTTTTTTCATTTTTATTTCGAATGAAATTTCAATTGTTTCCAAACTTTTTTCTTAGAAAATGTAGGAATGTCTTATTACAGTTTTCAATTGCTTTTTTTAAGTGTTTTTTCGTAAATTTTAAATGTTTGAAGTAATTTTTCAAATGTTTTTTTTTTTTAATTCAGAAAATTTATTAATGTTTCAACTATTTTTTTTAATTTTTAGTAAATTCATAACTGTCACTCGCTTGCTAGTCTTTGCTCCGTGCAGACGTACGCTCTAGAGTTTTGTAAACCTTGTTAACAACGTGTGTTACAACAAACATATTAATAACAGTGACTGTTCTACGATAATGGCACCTACCTCAGATTCCGATGAGGAATTTAAAACGCCTAAAAAGAGAGGAAGAGGACGGCCCCGGAAGTACTCCGAGACATCTGATACCTCGGCAATGGAGGTAACGCAACAATCTACATCAAGCATGGCCCCCCCACAAACTGCAACTAACCCAGGTACACGAACTTTCACTAAAATCCAAAATTATAAACACGCATTTAACTTTTGCACCACAAAAGACATTAGCCGCCTCGAGATGGTGCAAATATGGTACACACACAATTTCAATAAAAACGTGCTACTAATTAAAACAAAACACGGCTTTATTATTAAAGCAAATTATGAAATACAACGACTAATAAACGATTTAAACACACTTAAGGCCGAAAAAGTAATAACTAAACACACACTCGCATCTCCGACCGCAAATGCAGAAAAACGCGACCACGTGTCGGCCCCGTCGTACAGCTGTATCATTAAATCGGTGGAGCTGGAAATAAAGGACACAATGATAAGCGAACATTTAAACGCAAACGGAATCACACACAGATATTGCAAGCGCATCATTTCCAAAAAAACAAACGAACCGACTTCACTAATAAGAATAATCACCGCTTCCCACGAGTCATACAGCTACTTATTACATAACAAATTCCCATACATGTGTAAAGTATACCCCGTGGTGGAGAGCGCAGCACCCGAACCAATCCCAACCCCGTGCAGTAAATGCAGCCTATTTACACATAAGACAGCGGACTGCACCACTGAAATAAAATGCTCGAAATGTGGAGGGCCACATTCGACATCCACATGCACCACATCGCTTCCAGAAAGATGCACTACGTGTAAGGAAGAGGGACACGCAGCATGGTCACACAAATGTAAAAGGCGACCAACCAAACCGATCGAGGGAATCCCCAACGTCAAGATACATTTAACTAATAAAAAAACTATAGACATGGACAGGTCAGAGACTAAACATAATCGCGTTCATAAACCATTTTCACTCCATGATTACATTCTCGACACATACGCCACGGAAATTAACAGGCCTTCAGCCGCCGACCGCAATGAACTCCTAAAAAAACTCAAAAGACGTTTCATTGAATCATTCGAAATCGACACTCATGTTTCATTTTCAGGCAACCGCATGTTTATTGTGATGTTTGACCTTAAATTCCCCAATATCATCCCCTTCGTCCTTCCCAACTCCGGTGTTTACACAGGTAATGTCCAGGTTAATAATGGCTAATATACGTGTCCTTTATTCCAACATTAATTCCTTACGTAACAAATCCCATCTTCTTGCCCATTTCCTATCCAACAATCCAATCCATATTAACCTCCTCGTTGAAACTAAAACTACAGAAAACTTCAATTTTAATAACTGGAAGAGTTTGCAAATACCTTCCACAATTGCAAACGAAAACCAACGAGGAGGTTCTATTGCTTCCTTTCACCCATCCTTAACATATGGAAAAGCTAACCCTCCCCGCATTAATAACCATCTGAATGAATGTCTCCATTTTACCCTACCCACGACTCATTTCACGCTTCACGTCTTCCTAGTTTACATCCATCCACATTCTTCTATTGACGATACAATTTTTACAAAAGCGTCGCTTTACGACCATTCAATTATAATTGGTGACTTTAACGTCAATAGAAGGAAATCCCGTCAAATCCAATTCTTCCTCTCTAATTCCAATTTCACCAAAATTCCAACTCCACCAACCTTCATCATGAGTGAAAGCCAATCAACAACTCCCGATTTAATCCTATGTACATCCAATATTCGCCACCTAATCCATTCCATAAAATTAATCCCAGACCTATGTTCCGACCACCTTTCAATACAGTTTGATTTTAATACCCAATCCCAACCTACCTTATCCCCTCCAGAATATATCCATCACTACCAGAGTTGCAATATAAAAAAGGTAATTAACGACATAACATCGACATTTGATTTTACGCAAGACATTAATCCTAACATTATTTCCCAATTTTGTTCATCCCTATCAGAAACTATTTTATTGCATACCCCAAAACTAAAAAAACAACATTATAAATATCCCCTACCCAAGTTCATCCTTAGACTGCTGAAATACAAGAGACAATTATATAGAGACAGTAAATTCTACGAGGACAGTTCAATCAAAAACAAATTTAACAAATTAAATAAAGAAATTAAATTACTAATCACAGAATATAAAAAACATACATGGCTGGAAGCTTGCCAAAAAATAAATAACAGTCATGGAAAAACATATTGGACAGAAATAAAGAAGCTTTCCAAATATAAAAAATCAGACACACTTGCTAATATAAAAGACCCAACTGACGGTTCAATACTGACTGACGATACATCAATAGCGAACGCATTTGCAGGACAGTTAGAGAGGACGTTTCAAAAATCATACAGCCACGAATACGACAATAACTTTTATAGTACAGTTACGGACTGGTTCAATTCATATGATAAAATACCCTTGCCCCCTCCAATCGACGATTCATTAGACGAGACCGATTACTACATACAACTGCACTCTGGTAAAAATTCTTCCCCCGGTCACGACAAAATTCCTCGTCTACTCCTAAAAAAACTCTCCCATGAAATCCATATGTTTATATTGAAAATATTCAATTATTGTTATTCCCATCAATTTTTCCCCACAGAATGGAAGCAAGGTATTGTAATCTGTATTCCCAAACCTGACAACGATCCCACCCTAGTATCCAGTTACCGCCCCATCACACTCCTCCCAGTCATTGGTAAACTCTACGAATCCCTTATTAAACAAAAACTCCTTCAATCCGCCAGCATCCACATCCCTGAATACCAGTTTGGTTTCCTGCCACAAAAGTCAACCTTACATCCTCTATCCATTTTAACCTCCAATATCCAAACCAATCACCTCGAAGGACATAAAACAACAATTCTTTTCCTTGATATACAAAAGGCTTTTGATTCGGTTTGGCATATTGGCCTCATATATAAATGTTTCCTGCTCAATATCCCTCGCCATTTAATCATTATTATTTACAACTTCCTCACCAACAGAACCTGCAAAATTAGAATCAAACAAACCTATTCCGATCCGTTTCCCATCCACCAGGGGGTACCACAAGGTTCTCCTCTTTCCCCCCTTCTGTACAACATTTTCTGTCACGATATATTTGACTCCAACCCATCATATTTCCATCCCTCTAGATACGCCCTCCTCTTTGCTGATGACACTGCCTTGGTCACCCACGCCCCAACTCTCCAAGCCGCCCAATTATCCCTTCAATCATCATTCGATGCAATACAATCCTGGTGTTCCAAATGGCGTATGAAAGTAAACCCTTCCAAATCCAAATTATTTATCCCTCACCATAAAATCACACCGAATTCCCCTTCTATTAATATCAACAACTCCAACATCCACCCCTCCAACCCCTGTAAATACCTAGGCGTCCTTTTCGATTCCAAACTTTCCTTTACGACCCACGCACAATCAATTAAGTCCAAAATTAAGATAAGAGCTCGGCATTTCCGTGCACTCACATATAAGGACAAAGGTATCTCCATTAAAACAGCCGTAAACATTTACACATCGATTTGCCGACCTCTTATTGATTACAGTGCGATCCTATTTAACCAAATCCGTCCTTCCACTCTCCAACACTTAAATGTCGCCGAAAGGTCAGCCCTACGTTCCCTTACTAAACTCAGACACCCTATTAATCCCCTACACAATCCTTCTAATGCGCTCCTATATGAAACCACCCAAGTCACCCCAATATCCCAACGTATAAATAGCCTAAATACCAAATTTGCCAATAACCCCTTCAATGTAACCCTACTCAATAAATTTTGCATTCCCAGAAACCCGAATATCCCCCCCAAACATAAACACCCATCACTCACACTACATCAATTCATTAGTTCGAATCATCCAGACGGTTAAGCTAGCTAGCAAAGATATTTATTTTTCACACAAAACTTAGAGTCAAGACAGGGCAGAAAGACCGATGGTCGATAGCCCAAACGGACAGACTAACCATTATTGTTAATCATTTGTATATATTTTTCAAAATTGTAAGTGTTCGAATAAAGATATTATTCTCTCTCTCTCATAACTGTTTTATTACAAATTGTTTATTGTTAATTTTGTTTTAAGTGAAATATCAAATTTAAAAAAAATAATTTAAGTTTCAATTGTTTTAAATTAATTTTTCTAAATGTAGTATTGTTTTAATGCAGTTTTCAATTGTTTGTTAATTCTTTCCACATTCTATAAAGTGAAATATCAAATGCGTTTTTCTTTGTTTTCGTGTAAAATTTCAATTGTTTTAAATTAATTTTCCAAACGATTTCTTTCCAGAATTTTCAAATGTTTTTGTTTGTAGGAAATGTATACATGTTTTATGACAGATTTCAATTGTTCTATGCAAATTTTATTATTAGTAAAGTATCAAATGATTTTTTTTTTCGTGTAAAATTTCAATTGTTTTTAAGTTAATTTTTCCTAAATTTTCAAATGGTTTTTTGTAATAAATTTAATAATGTTTTATGACAGATTTCAATTGTTCTTTGCAAATTCTGTTTTAAGTCAAGTATCAATTGTTTTTTTTTTCGTATAAAATTCCAATTGTTTTTTAAGTTTATTTGTCTTAAATTTTCAAATGTTTTTTTTTGTAGAAAATTTATTAATGTTTCATGACAGATTTCAATTGTTTTAACTAAATATTCTTAGTTATTTAGAAAATTTACAGATTTCAATTGTTTTCTGCAAATTTTGTCTTAAGTAAAATATTAAATGTTTTTTCAATTGCTTTAACTGAATTTTCAATTTTTTTTTAAATTAATTTTTTTTTTTTTGCAATTTTCATTATTTGAGCCAAATATTCAAATGTTTTTTTTTTAGAATGTTTATAAATGTTTCAATTGTTTTTTTTCCGCCATAAAATTTCAATTGTTTTAATTGAATCTTATATACATTTTATAACTGTATTATTGCAAATTTCAATTGTTTTCTTCAATTGTTTTAATTAAATAATCAAAAGTGTTTTTCAGTTTATTTTTCCCCAAATTTTCACTTCTTCAAGTAAGTTTTCATTTTTTTTTAATTTAAAAAATTTATAAATGTTTTATTACTGAGTTTAATAGTTTTAACTGAATTTTCAAATTTTTTTTAGCAATTTATAACAGTTTTATTACAGATTTCAATTGGTTTTTGTTTTAAATAAAATATCAAATGTGTTTTCTTTTTTTTCTCGTATGAAATTTCAATTGTTTTAAATTAATTTTTTGAACCATTTTTTTTTTGGAAAATATAGAAACGTTTTATTATAGTTTTCAATTGTTTTAAGTGAATATTCAAAAGCTATTGTTTTTATCGATTTTCATTTGTTTTTATTGCGATTATTATAAATTATTATTAATAGAAAATTTACTAATTTAATTTTAATTATTTTTGGTTTTTTTGCACATTTTTTTTTAAGCGAAATATCAAATGCTTTTTCCTTTTTTTCGTGTGACATTTCAATTGTTTTAAATTAATTTGCCAAACAATTTCTTTCCTGAATTTTCAATTGTTTTGTTTTTGTAGAAAATTTATAAATGTTTTCAATTGTTCTTTGCAAATTCTGTTTTAAGTGAAGTATCAAATGATTATTTTATGTAAAATATCAAATGCTTTTTCCTTTTTTATTTCGTGTAAAATTTCAATTGTTTTAAAGTTTATTTTTCCTAAATATTCAATGTTTTTCAGTAAATTTTCAATTGTTTTTTCAGAAGCATGCATATTTCAATTGCTTTAACTTAATTTTAAATATTTAAATATTTTTTTAGGAAATTTACAACTGTATTATCGGAGATTTCAATTGTTTTCTGCAATTGTTTTAAGTGAATATTCAAAAGCGGTTTTTGTTGTAGATTTTCATTTGTTTTTTAATAGAAAAATTAATAACTAATTTAATTTCATTTTAATTCTTCTTGTTTTTTTTTTCATATTTTGTTTTAAGTAAAATATCAATTTTTTTTTCATGTTAAATTTTAATTGTTTCATATTATTTTTCCCAATGATTTGTTTTTAGAACATGTACAATTGTTTAATTGCATTTTTCAATTGTTCGTTTAGTTTATACCTATTTTATTATAGATTTCAATTGTTTGAACTGAATTTTCATTTTATTTTATTTATGTAGAAACGTTTTAATACAGATTTCAATTGTTTTCTTTGTACTTTATTAATTTAATTGATTTTTTATCATTTGAAAAACGATTTTTTAGAAAAATTAGAAGAATTTTACAGTTTTCAGTTGTTTTATTACAGTGTTCAATTGTTTTTGTAAATTTTTTTCCTAATTTTTCAAGTTTTTTTTTAGACAATTTAAATGTTTTCTTACATATTTTCATTGCTTTAATTGAATTTTAATATTTTTTAGAAAATTGAACTGTTTTATAACAGATTCCAATTGTTTTCTTCTTCATTTTTTATCTGTAAATTTTCAATTGTTTTAAGTGAATATTGAAATGTTGTTTTTAGGAAATACACAAATGTTTTGTATGTATCACAGATTTCAATTGTTTTTATCATTCCAAATTTTAGTTGTATTTTTTGTAAAGTTTCTATTATTTCAAGTGATTTTTTATTTTCTGTTTAAATTGATTGTTTTTTTAAAAAAAAAATTCTGTATAAAATTAAACCTCGCCCCAATAAATAATAATCAACTAACGTACTCTTGACCTACCTCAATAGATTGTGCGTTGACGAAGGTCAGGAGTACGCTAGGTCAATATAAATTGTATTGTGGCAGGTCAAGAGTACGCTATCTAAAGTAATTGTTTCATTCTATTATTTATGTATATTTGTACACATCTAATAAAAGTTTGGTTATGTTTGAACTCATTTTAATCGTTTTATTTTGACATTTGACGTTTTGACAGCTAAAAATGTGTTTCGTAATTCAAAAAAATTGCAATTATTTCACACAATATCATTAACATATATACATTAATAAAATAATATCTGATGCATTTGCTTTTGATTGTTGACATTTTAAGTTGAGATTTAGACAATAAAAAAAGTATATTTAATTTGAATTATTTCTGAGATTTATTTATTGACAGCTGACAATTGGAAATGTATTTATGTATCAATTATTTATAATTTACAAAATTGTAAATAATTTTCATAATAACATATGATCATCATTTAAATAATTTCTGAGTTAACTGCTGAAATATTAACAGCTGTCATTTATCAGGATAAAATAATAATGTAAATATTTTATACAGTTTGACATTTAAACAATCAAACAAGTATTTTTGAATTATTTCTGAGGTTTATTTTTTGATAGTTGACAATTTAAATATTTGACAAATGAAAATATATTAAACCAACTGTTTATAATTATAATTTATAAATATTTTACAAAACGTCATCATATATTTTAACAATTTCTTAGTGTTTGGATTTTGACAGTTGACATTTTAATAATTGAAACTGTGACAGCTGTCATTTATCAGAATAAAAATATATACAATTGACATTTAGACTATTAAAAAAACTGTTTTATAATTTGTATTATTTTTGGGATTTTATTTTTTGACAGTTGACAATTGAAATTTTGACAATTGGTAATGTATTTAACCAACTACATATTTACAACTAACGAAATAGTAAATATTTTACAAAACGTCATCAGATATTTTAATAATTTGTGTTTGGATTTTGACAGTTGACATTTTAATAATTGAAATTTTGACAGCTGTCATTTATGAGAATAAAAATATTATATACAATTGACATTTAGACAATTAAAAAACTGTTTTATAATATGTATTATTTTTGGGGTTTTATTATTTGACAGTTGACAATTAAAATTTCCACAATTGGAAATGTATTTAACCAACTGACAACAACTAATAAAATTGTAAATATTTTACAAAACGTCATTAGATATTTTAATAATTTCTTAGTGTTTGGATTTTGACAGTTGACATTATTTTAATATTTGAAATTTTGACAGCTGTTGTTTATCAGAATAAATATATTATATACAATTGATATTTAGACAATTAAAAATCTGTTTTTAATTTGTATTATTTCTGGGGTTTTAATTTTTGAAAGTTGACAATTGATATTTTGACAATTATAAATGTATTTAACCAACGGTTTATAACTAACAAGATTTTAAATATTTTACGTAAGTCATGAGATATTTTAATAATTTCTGAGTGTTTCGAGTTTGACAGTTGACAATTTAATAATTGAAATTTTGACAGCTGTCATTTATCAGACTAAAAATATTATATAGAATATATAGACTATTAAAAAACTGTTTTTTAAGTTGTATTATTTCTAGGGTTTTATTTTTTTGACAGTTGACAATTGAAATTTTCACAAATCGGTATTTAAGCAACTAACCAAATAGTAAATATTTTACACAACGTCATCAGATATTTTAATAATTTCTCAGTGTTTAAATTTTGACAGTTGACATTTTAATAGTTGCAATTTTGACAGCTGTCATTTATCCGAATAAAAATATTATATACAATTGACATTTAGACTATTAAAAAACTGTTTTTTAAGTTGTATTATTTCTAGGGTTTTATTTTTTGACAATTGATAATTGAAATTTTGACAATTCGAAATGTATTTCACCAACTGTTTATTACTAACAAAATTGTATATATCTTACAAAACGTCATCAAGTATTTTAATAATGGATTTTGACAGTTGACGTTTTAATAATTGAAATTTTGACAGCTAATAAAAATATTATATAAAATTGACATTTAGACAATTGAAAAACTGTTTTTAATTTTTATTATTTCTGGAGTTTTATTTTTTGACAGTTGACAATTGAAATGTTAACAATTGGAAATGTGTTTAACCAACTGTTTATAACTAACGAAATTGTAAATATTTTACAAAAGGTCATCAGATATTTTAATAATTTCTCAGTGTTTGGATTTTGACAGTTGACATTTTAATCATTGAAATTTTGACAGCTGTCATTCACTAGAATAAAAATATTATATACAATTGACATTTAGACAATTGAAAAACTGTTTTAATTTGTACTATTATATGCAATTGACATTTAGATAATTAAAAAAACTGTTTTATAATTTGTTTTATTTTTTGACAGTTGACAATTGAAATTTTGACAATTGGAAATGTATTTAACCAACTGTTTATAACTAACGAAATTGTAAATATTTTACAAACGTCATCAGATATTTTAATAATTTCTGAGTGTTTGGATTTTGACTGTAGACATTTTAATAATTGAAACTTTGACAGCTGTCATTTATCAGAATAAAAATATTATATACAATTGACATTTAGACTATTAAAAAAAATGTTTTTTAATTTGTATTATTTTTGGGGTTTAATTTTTTGACAGTTGACAATTGGAAATGCATTTAACCAACTGTTTAAATATTTTACAAAATGTCATCAAATATTTTAATAATTTCTTAGTGTTTGGATTTTGACAGTTGAAATTTTGACAGCTGTCATTTATCAGAATAAAAATATGATATATAATTGACATTTAGACTATTAAAAAACTGTTTTTTAAGTTGTATTATTTCTAGGATTTTATTTTTTTGACAGTTGACAATTGAAATTTTCACAAATCGGTAATGTATTTAACCAACTAACCAAATAGTAAATATTTTACACAACCTCATCAGATATTTTAATAATTTCTGAGTGTTTGGATTTTGACAGCTGACATTTTAATAATTTAAATTTTGACAGGTCATTTATCAGAATAAAAATATTATATACAATTGGTATTTAGACATTTAGGAATTTTTAAAAATTGACTTTCAATAACTTTTTATTTCATTTTTTATGGGGGTAAAAATAGAAAAAAATATATATTTTAAGTAATAATTTCTCAGTGTTTAGATTTTGACAGTTAACATTTTATTAGTTGACAGCTGTCATTTCTTAGAATAAAAATAATGTGAAGATTTTATATCGTAACTCATTGACAGTTATTATTTTCACAAAAACAAATTGTATTTTTTTACGACGGTTCGTTATTTTTCATTTGTTTTCTGTTTGATTGCTGAAACGTTACATTTTAGCAATAAAAAAACAACTGTAATTTTACGATAATATTTTAATAATTAAATACACATTATTGTTACATGATTTTTGATGGAAAATTCTTATGTAGATAGCGTTTAGAAGCATGCATTAACATCTAAAATTGAAATATTTCGCAGCAATTGAAAAAAGGAAGAGAAAAAATATTTACATTTTATTTTTATACATCGCTGCGGTAATTCGTTCGGTAATTGGGTCAACTATGTTTATGGTCGCTGATAATTGTTATCGTCGGTTTCGCATTCCGTGTTTTTATGTTGTATCGGTGTATGTGTGCGTGCACGCGCGTGTTTCCTACGGCGGTGTGCGGAGTGGTGGGGGGGGAAGGGTATAATTGTTATTGATGTATTTGTTTTTTTATTGTTTTGTTTTGTATGTGTGTGAAATTTTCGTGCGGGTAGAATACGATGGGAAAGAACGTAGGCCATGGCACGCGCCGCGGCGGCGCAGTCGTTCAGGTGGTTCGATAGACAACATAGGCATGCACCTGCACTTGAACTGAACCTGACCTATAATAGGAGCCGCCGTCTAGGGGTAGCCTAGATAAACTACGACTAGAAATAGAGCGACGGAGAAGGCAGTGGGTCAAGGGGAGCGCGGCGCGGACCCGGCGCTCCGCGGTGAGAAGAGGGGGGGAAAGGTCCGTCGGAAAAGGGGAGAAGCGAGAAAGAGCGCCCGGGAAAGGCGTAACCTACATCAACCCGACATGCACAGAACTTTTGCGACGTTGCCGGATCGCGCGGGTTAGCTAATTAAAACGAAAACCGGACGTCGGACAGACGATGGAAAAACTCTTAATTGCTACCCAGTAAATAGATCACACATTCATCCATCATCACAACACAACACCATCACAATATCCGGGGGAGGAATCGAAGCGCACTCGATGTTTATATGTGTATGTGTGTTGACAATCATGACAATAACAAATGCAGAATGAATATGGGGGAATGACAGAGAGTGAAATTCACTTTCGGATTCACTTTTGCGAAAGTGAATGAGTGAACGAGAGGCTCACGGCTCCTCACGTTCGCGCTGAATAGAACAAACAGGTTTGCTCTCGAGAACTAGTGACATAGTGTACGGCAACAGCAGCACTGGCAACGGTTGTAAATGTATGGAAACGTTACCTTCGGAGCTGGCGGAAAAAGGCACTTCCAGCTCGACATTGTCGTTGTCGTTGGGGAGGTCCAGGTGGACGTCGGCCGTCACCAGCGAGACCGTGGTAGGAGCGGCGCCGTTCTGGCTCTGGCTGGTAGACGCGGCAACAGTGCTGGGTACGCTCATACTTGTCGCTTCTTGATGCATTGTTTACCCCGATTTGCACAGTTTACCCGAAATGATGGCCCCTTTCGAGACGACACGCAGATGACCCGAAGCCCCGACCTTCAGTTGCACCACGGCCCCACGCAATTACGCGCTTTCCACGCACCGAACATCAAAACCGAACGTCTTGGAAATGTAGGTCTGTAGGCCACTTCGCTTACACTTTGCATCAGACAGACATGAGCACGACGGCCGAGTCAAATCAGCGACGCGCTTCATTCATCCCGCCGGCCCAATTTCCCGCTGGCCACGACCCCAGTTCCGCCCTCCTAACGAAACCCTTCCGATCGTCCCCCAGCGACCGGTGTCCCGGATCCGGGCGGAAAAGCGACGAAATCCGCCGGTTAACTTTCACGCGGAAATCTAGGTCGCGCTCGTAACCTCCTCGCAAACATTACGCAACTGCGTATTACCATCCCGCGCGGCTTATCAGTGCCGAAAACTTAGCGCCGGTCATCATTCGCAATCCGAAAAAACGTCCCCCTAATCACACCCGTAGGACGTCGAAATAATCGGGACCGCGCGGATTTGACTCGTACGGTAGCGCGCGCTCCTCCGCGCGCATTCAAAAATCCCCGCGCATTCGGGTCAACGAAAACAAAAGTTGTTTGGTTTTATCGTTTCGTTATTCAATCGGAATCGACGATAAAACAAACGACGATCGGTCCGGTATTTACGTCAACGACGATTCGCGCCCATATCCATCGGCGCTGAAATTAAGTAAGAGTGAACTTGAAATTTCGTTTTCGATCGATACGCGCGCGCGTTTTCACCTGCACTTGAATTCCGGAATTAGGCAAATTGTTCAGTTCCCGAACATCTAAGGTTGTTGGTTACATTAAATGCTCACAATTGTAACAAAAAAATACCTTCATCAAAAAACAATTGAATATTTTTAATATGACAGTTTAACTTAGGTTAAAAAATACATATCCATAAAATTACAATTCTAGATATTACAGTTTGAAATTTACATTGTAAATTTAATTTTAGTTATAATTATAAATATTTATCTACGTTCGTACAGAAAGTAGACGCTTTTTGCATCATTTTTCATTGTAAAAGTGGCTTTTTAAAGCACTAGTGCTTTTTTACGTTTTTATTGCACGGTAATGTCAAACTGTTTTTATTGCACAGAAATGTCAAATTTGACAGATGAATATATTTCGACGAAAAACTTAATTTTTTATTAATTGATACAAATAACTAATAAACTATAAATAAAATATATAATAAAAACCAAATTGCAGATTTAAGAACTCTGAAGATTTCATTTAATGCAAGTCGAAGCGATTACATTAAAGCGAACATTTTTTCCATAAATAATAATGGCGGCCGACATTTGTGCAACTTGTTTACTGGTTGCTAAGTAACGCTTTCATTAGTGCAATGCGGGTAAAATATGTTTTCATTAATTACTTTCCCTATACACGTAGTATATAGGGGGAGTATTGTTTTCGTGATTTTTTTTTCAAAAATTTTTTTTGCGGAAATATCCGTTTTGGGGTCCCCTGAACCCAAAACACTAATTTCTGGAAAAAAAAATTCTGTGTCTGTGTGTGTGTGTGTGTGTCTGTCTGTCTGTCTGTCTGTCGGTGGGTGCTGTATCTCAAAAACGAAGGATCCGAATGGCATGAAACTTCAAACTTAAGGTTTTATTGTTAAAAACTCGATCTGAAAAGCTTTTGGTAAACATTCATAAACCGGAAGTGGTTGTTTACTCGAGGCGTTTTTTTGTTTTTTCGTGATATTTTTCTAAATATGAAAATTTTTAAAAAACGGTTCAAACAAAAGTTAAAGGAAATGAAAAACTGAACAAGTTTTATTCGAACATGTTTTTCATAAAATTTTAAACTTTCGAGAAAAAAAATAAAAATTCAAAATTTTGACATTTTTGGCAATTGCTAATAAACTATCGGAGACAGATAAAATTCACATAACAAATAATTGTAGCGAATTCAAAAGTGCACAAATTATTAAGAACAACATTTTTGCGTAAACCTCATATTTTTCGAGAAAAATATAGGGAAAGTACTATGATGGCCACATCACCATTTTTAAATTATTGAAATGACATTAAAATATTACTCATAAGAATATATTCTTTGAAATCCTTTACGATCGAAGATAAAATTTTGTAAGGCACACGTGTAAAAAATTTCTTTATTGCACTCCTTTGCTCGTTCCTCGCTAGTGTTATTAAACGCCAGTTCGTACAATAAAGTATTACTTTTTACACTTGTACCTGTGAATAACTATTCTTATATGCAATCTATCAAATTTTGTAGTTTCTGCTGATGATGACCTATATTAATAAAGGTCGAAACTAGCCCAGGAATAAAATTATTAATAACAATTGGAAGTACTTTATTACATAATTATTTAAATTAAAATAGTTTTAAAAGAAAAAAACAACAAAATGGAAAGCATGAAACAAATACTTGTACATAAAATATTGACCATTGGATGCAACAACTTAGCTAATAAGAAGTCAAAAAATTAAACAAAAATTGTAATCGTATGTAAATCTATTGAGGTAGAATGAATTTAAATTTGAATTTCAATCGCAAACCGACTTATCTAATATATTCTTCCACTTGAACCAAATTATACTCTTTATCGCTAAAACATCTTAATCCAGAATTACATATTATTAGCATTAAAATACAATTATCCTGTAAAAAAATCAACAGTTGAGAATCAAATAAAAAAATATTCGAATAAAACAAAAACAATCGAATGTTGTATAATAACAAACAATTGAATTTTTTAATTAGTTAATAATAAAACAATCAAATGTCGCTAATATAATACATAGTTAATAAAAAATAATTCAATAAAAAAATAAATAACGAAAACACTCCGTTTAAATTACGATTTTCAGTTTTTTTTAAATCAGAAATTCACAATTTAAAAATTTTGAAATTATCCTTCAATATATGTAAACACACATAAAATTTTATTCATATTCATATGTTTTTTGTGATATTTTTTTAGAAAAACGTCAAAAGATGTAATAAATAAATAAGCAAACAATTTTAAGTCTTATGAATGAAATAAAAATTAACAATTAAACATTTATTACAAAAATATTTAAAATTAAAAAAAATCAATCGAAAGTTGTATAATTATAAACAATTGAATGTTAAAATCAAACCAAAAATAATGGTTTCAAGTAAGTATTAACAATAGCAAAATAATTAAATACCTGAAACAAATAAAAATTGATGAAAAAATATATTAAAGAAAAAAATCAACAATTAAAAAGACTGAATTAAAAAATTCGTTATGATTTAACCACGAAAACAATTTAAAATTAACAGTTGACAATTAAAAATTACATCTAATACATTAAGAAAAACAATTGAATGTTTTAAAAATTGAAAATAACACCTTATACAGGGTGACTGACGAAAAACCTTTGGTGCTGTATCTCGCTTATTTTTTATCCGATTTTAATAAATAAAACATCAAATTAAACCATTTTTAAAAGACTTTAATAGGATCTGAACTGTTATTTTTTCTCGCACCCAGTTTTTGACAAAATACGATCAACATTTTTTTTAAATTGCACTGTATATATATTTTTATTGATTCGCAAGGAGATTTTTTTTCTGAATATAAAATCGTAAACAAATTTATCCATACATCAAACTTAAGTCGAGAAATTGAGGATTAAAAAAATAAATAAAAAGTCAAGTATCCATTGTAAACAATATACAGACCCTATTTTAAATGTCAAAAGTGACAGTGACAGCCATTGATACAATACTGCAACGATTTTTAATTATTTCATAATTAAAATGTTGCAATATTTCAAACACTGTACTAGAATTTTGTGCTTCTACAGAAATCGTTTTTCAGTTTTTAAAATCTTGCAACATTTTTATTATGAAATTATTAAAAATCGTTGCAGTATTGTATCAATGGCTGTCACTGTTACTTTTGGCATTTAAAATAGTGTCTGTATATTGTTTACAATGGATACTTGACTTTTTATTTATTTTTTTAATCCTCAATTTCTCGACTTAAGTTTGATGTATGGATAAATTGGTCTACAATTTTATATTCAGAAAAAAAATCTCCTTGCGAATCAATAAAAATATATATACAGTGCAATTTAAAAAAAAAATGTTAATCGTATTTTGTCAAAAACTGGGTGCGAGAAAAAATAACAGTTCAGATCCTATTAAAGTCTTTTAAAAATGGTTTAATTTGATGTTTTATTTATTAAAATCGGATAAAAAATAAGCGAGATACAGCACCAAAGGTTTTTCGTCAGTCACCCTGTATATTCTTCCACTTGAACTAAATTTTACTCTTTATCGATAAAACATCTTAATCCAGAATTACATATTATTAGCATTAAAATACATTTATCCTGTAAAAAAATTTAACAGTTGAGAATCGATTAAAAAAATATTCGAATAAAACAAAAACAATCGAGTGTTGTATAATAACAAACAATTGACTTGAAAATTACGCTTAATATATTAAGAAAAACAATTGAATGTTCTAAAAATTGAAAATAACGCCTAATATATTTAAAAACGACAACTAAATGTTCTAAAATAAACCTTAAAATTGAGAAAAATTTTAATTGTCAAAAAAAAAACAAATGAAAATCTACAAAAATAATGAAAGTTGATATGAAGATGACGACAACGTTTGATTTTCAAATTTGTTTTCAATTTGTGCCTCAACAATCAATCAAATAAAAGTTGATAAAATGTTAATCAAACTAATGAATTATTAACAGTTGCGAATTAAATGAAGCATTGTAACAGTTTAATAAAGACAACAATTGAAAGCAATAAAGATAACGAAAACAATTTAAAATTGACAGTTTAGAATTGGCAATAACGCTTAATATATTTTAAAAAATTAATAAAAATTAACATTAAAAAATGTAATTGTAACAAATTTTAAATGTCATAAATTAAAGCAATTGAAAGTCTATAAAAATATGAAAGTTGATAAAAAAATATTCAATTGAATGCAAATAATGTGTGGTTAAAATGTGTCTTTAGAAACAAAAACAAAAAAATTAATTTCCATTAAAAAATGAAAATTGTCAAAAAATGTTCAATACCTTAGAAATAAAACAATTGATGACAGAAAACATAATTATCTTGTTAAAACCTAACCACAAAAATGGTCAAAAATTTAATTATCTCAAACAAAACAAACAATTGAAAGTCTTAATAAAAAATTGAAAAATATTGAATGGATGAGGCTGATAAATTCCACTTTATTTAAAATGAATTGAAAGTTGAGTTTTTTTTTTATAATAATTTATACAAATGTAAAATAAATAATTGAAAATTACCTTTACGATTTTTTTAAATAATAATTATATTTAACATTTCCAATTGTTTATTTTAAATTCTTATTTGTTTTCGATAATTTTCTGAAATAATTTGTTATCTCGGCAACTTTAAATTTAAAAATAATCCTTTAAAAAAAATTGAATAATCAAACACATGAATTATTAACAATTGAAAATTCAATAAAAACATATTCATTTCTACAAAGAAAACAAAATTTTGTTAATTAGTTAATAAATACGTTTACGGTTGTCAATTGTTTATTTTACATTTGTATTATTTTATCATTCGCAACTGTAAACTGTGAATTATTATTGGTTTGTCACAGAATACAATTATATGAATTATTTTTTATCTCTGCAAAATGTAGAAAACCGCAATGATTTCTTTAAAATAAAAAACCCAAATGGATTATTAAAAGCTGATAATTGATCAAAACAAGTACACTTTGGTGAAGGAAACAATTGAAAGCTGTAAACATAAGGCGTAGAAAATGGCGAAAATTATTTTAAATTGATAGTTGACAGTTGTCAATAACGCTAAATTTATTTAATTTACACTTGAGTATGTTGTATTGATTAGAGGGTGGATAGAGGCCACCCACCCACCCTACATATGCTTATTAATTTCATCTACTGATCACCTTTTAGTTTTCAGCAGAATAAACAGCGAAAACGTTGATGTAATTTCCAAAAATCATCAACAGTATTATATCTAAAGTTAATGGATATATGTAAGGGTGGATGGGCGGCCTCTATTCCACCCTCCAATAGGTAAAACATTCGTGGCGGTTTCACTATTTTATTCCTGTAACAATAAAATCGAGATTGTCTTGTGAATTACTTCACATGGAAATGATTTTTCTGCAAATCCTCGAGTATGTTGTTTTAATTAGAGGGTGGGATAGAGGCCACCCACCCATAATACATATATCCTTCAATTTCATTCGCTAATTGGCTTTTAGTTTTCAGCAAAATAGACGGCGAAAACGTTGATGTTATTTCAAAAAACTATCAACAGTGGTATATCTAAAATTAATGGATATATGTAGGGTGGGTGGGTGGCCTCTATCCCACCCTCCAATAGGTAAAACATATGAGACTGTTTCACTATTTTATTTATCAATTTTAACTATAAAATCTATAAAAAAATTGTTCTGAATTTCTTCGTATGCAAATGATTTTTCTGTAAACCCTTGAGTATGTTGTATTGATTTGATGGTAGGATAGAGGCCACCCACCCACCCTACATATGTTTATCAATTTCATGCACTAATCAGCTTTTAGTTTTCAGCAAAATAGATAGCAAAAACGTTGATGTAATTTCCAAAAACTACCAACAGTGTTACATAAAGTTAATGGGTATATGTAGGGTGGGTGCGTGGCCTCGAACCCACCTTCCTATAGGTAAAACATACCAGACAGTTTTATTATTGTATTGATTGGAGGGTGGGTACATATATCCATTAACTTTAGGTATAAAACACTGTTGAGGATTTTTGGAAATTACATCAACATTTTCGCTGTCTATTTTGTTGAAAACTAAAACCTGATTAGCGGATGTGATTGAAGGACATATGTAGGGTGGGTGGGTTGCGTTCTATCCCACCCTCCAAGAGGTAAAACATACGCGGCGATTTCATTATTTTTTTATTAACTGTAACAATAAATTAGATAAAAATTATGTGAATTACTTCATAAGCAAATGATTTTTCTGTAATCCCTTGAGTATGTTATATTGATTGGAAGGTTGGTTCGAGGCCACCCACCCACCCTACATATATCCATTAATTTTAGGTATAACACTGTTGATGATTTTTGGAAATTACATCAACATTTTCGCTGTTTATTTTGCTGAAAACTAAAAGCTGATTAGCGGATGTAATTGAGGGACATATGTAGGGTGGGTGGGTGTTCTCTATCCTACCCTTCTATAGGTAAAACATACGCGGCGACTTCATTATTTTATATATTAACTGTAACAATAAATTCGATAAAAAATTGTCTTGTAAATTTACTTTATATGCGAATGATATTTCTGCAAACCATCAAGTATGTTGTATAGATTGGAGGATGGGATAGAGGCCACCCACTCACCCTACATATGCTTATCAATTGCATCCACTAATCACCTTTTAGTTTTCAGCAAAATAAACAGCGAAAATGCTGATGTAAATTCAAAAAATCATCAACAGTGTTATACCTAACGTTAATGGATATATGTAGGGTGGGTGCGTGGCCTCTATCCCACCTTCCAATAGGTAAAACATACGAGACATTTTTACTATTCTATTTATAAATTATAACAATAAAATCAATAAATATTTGTCTTGTAAATTACTTCATATGTAAAATGATTGTACTGCAAACCCTCGAGTATGTTGTATTGATTGGAGGGTGGGATAGAGACCACCCACCCACCCTACATATGTCTATCAATTTCATATACTAATTAGCCTTTAGTTATCAGCAAAAAATACAGCGAAAACGTTAATGTAAGTTCCAAAAATCATCAACAGTGTTATACTTTAAGTTAATGGATATATGTAGGGTAGGTGGGTGGCCTCTATTCCACCCTCCAAGAGGTAAAACATACGCGGAGATTTCATTATTTTTTTATTAACTATAACAATAAATTAGATAAAAATTACGTGAATTACTTCATAAGCAAATGATTTTTCTGTAAACCCTTGAGTATGTTGTATTGATTGGAAGGTGGGTTCGAGGGCACCCACCCACCCTACATATATGCATTAATTTTTAGGTATAACACTGTTGATGATTTTTGGAAATTACGTCAATATTTTCGCTGTTAATTTAGCTGAAAACTAAAAGCTGATTAGCGGATGTAATTGCAGGACATATGTAGGGTGGGTGGATGGCCTCTATCCTACCCTTCAATAGGTTAACATACGCGGCGATTTCATTATTTTATTTATTAACTGTAACAATAAATTCGATAAAAAATTGTCTTGTAAATTTTACTTTATATGCGAGTGATTTTTCCGCAAACCATCAAGTATGTTGTATAGATTGGATTGTGGGATAGAGGCCACCCACCCCACCCTACATATGCTTATCAATTTCATCCACTAATCACCTTTCAGTTTTCAGCAAAATAGACAGCGAAAATGTTGATGTAATTTCAAAAAATTATCAACAGTGTTATAACTAACGTTAATGGATATATGTAGGGTGGGTGGGTGGCCTCTATCCCACCCTCCATTAGGCAAAACATAAGTGGCGATTTCATTATTTTTTTATTAACTGTAGCAATAAATTCTATAAAAAATTATATGAATTACTTCGTAAACAAATGATTTTTTTTGTAAACCCTCTAGTATGTTGTATTGATTGGAGGGTGGGATAGAGGCCACCCATCCACCCTACCTATGTTCTTCAATTTCATCCACTAATCAGCTTTTAGTTTCCAGCAAAATTAATGGCAAAACGTTGATATAATTTCCAAAATTCATCAACAGTGTTATACCTAAAGTTAATGGGTATGTGTAAGGTGGGTGGGTTGCCTCTATCCCACCCTCCAATAGGTAAAACATACGTGGTGATTTTACTATTTTTATTATTAACTGTAACAATAAATTAGATAGAAAATCATGTAAATTATTTCATAAGAAAATAGTTTTTCTGTAAACCCTTGAATATGTTGTATTGATTAGAAGGTGGGTTCGAGGCCACCCACCCACCCTACATCAATCCATTAATTTAAGATATAACACTGTTGATGATTTTTGGAAATTACATCAATAGTTTCGCTGTTTATTTTGTGAATGTAATTGAAGGACATATGTAGGGTGGGTGGGTGGCCTCTATCCCACCCTTCAATAGGTAAAACATACGCGGCGATTTTATTAATTTATTTATTACCTGTAACAATAAAATCGATAAAAACTGGTCTTGTAAATGACTTCATATGCAAATGATTTTTCTGTAAACCCTCGAGTATGTTGTATTGCTTGGAGGGTGGGATAGAGGCCACCCACCCACCCTACATATGCTTATTAACTTCATCTACTAATCAGCTTTTAGTTTTCAGCAAAGTAGACGCCAAAAAGGTTGATGTAATTTCCAAAAATCATCAACAGTGTTATACCTAAAGTTAATATATATATGTAGGGTGGGTGGGTGGCCTCTATCCCACCCTCCAAGAGGTAAAACATACGCGGCGATTTCATTATTTTTTTATTAACTGTAACAATAAATTAGATAAAAAATTATGTGAATTACTTCATAAGCAAATGATTTTTCTGTAAATCCTTGAGTATGTTGTATTGATTGGAGGGTGGGTGGCCTCGAACTCACCCTCTAATCAATACAACATACTCGAGGGTTTGCAGAAAAATCATTTTGCATATGTTGTAAATTAGAAGACAATTTTTTTATTGATTTTATTGTTATAATCAATAAATAAAATAGTGAAACCGCTACGAATGTTTAACCTATTGGAGGGTGGGATAGAGGCCACCCGCCCACCCCTACATATGGCTATTAATTTCATCCACTAACCAGCTTTTAGTTTTCAGCAAAATAAACGGCGAACAGGTTGATGTAAGTTCCAAAAATCATCAATAGTTTACCTAAAGTTACTGGATATATATAGGGTGGGTGGGTGTCCTCGAACCCACCCTCCAATAGATAAAAAC
>CAXAKX010000785.1:0-14313 GCA_963969525.1 Ontholestes murinus
CTGTTATTGTTATTTCTTTTTGTTATTGTTATTTCTTATTGTTATAGTTATTTCTTATTGTTATTGTTATTGTTATTTCTTATTGTTATTATTATTTCTTATTGTTATTGTTATTTCTTATTGTTATTGTTATTTCTTATTGTTAGTGTTATTTCTTATAGTTATTGTTATTTCTTATTGTTATTGTTATTTCCTATTGATATTGTTATTTCCTCTTGTTATTGTTATTTATTATTGTTATTGTTATTTCTTATTCTTATTGTTATTTCATATTGTTATTGTTATTTCTTATTGTTATTGTTATTTCTTATTATTATTGTTATTTCTTATTGTTAGTGTTAGTTCTTATTGTTATTGTTATTTCTTATTGTTATTTCTTATTGTTATTGTTATTTCTTATTGTTATTGTTATTTATTATTGTTATTGTTATTTCCTATTGTTATTGTTATTTCTTATTGTTATTGTTATTGTTATTTCTTATTGTTATTGTTATTTCCTATTGTTATTGTTATTTCTTATTGTTATTGTTATTTCTTATAGTTATTGTTATTTCTTATTCTTATTGTTATTTCTTATTGTTATTGTTATTTCTTAATGTTATTGTTATTTCTTAATATTATTGTTCTTTCTTTTTGTTATTGATATTTCTTATTGTTATTGTTATTTCTTATTGTTGTTGTTATTTCTTATTTTTATTGTTATTTCCTATTGTTATTGTTATTTCTTTTTGTTATTGTTATTACTTATTGTTATTGTTATTTCTTTTTGTTATTGTTATTTCTTATTGTTATTGTTATTGTTATTTCTTATTGTTATTGTTATTTCTTATTGTTATTGTTATTTCTAATTGTTATTGTTATTCCTTATTGTTATTGTTATTTCTTATTGTTATTGTTATTTCTTATTGTTATTGTTATTTCTTATTGTTATTGTTGTTTCTTATTGTTATTGTTATTTCTTATTGTTATTGTTATTTCTTATTGTTCTTTCTTACTGTTATTGTTATTTCTTATTGTTATTGTTATTTCTTATTGTTATTGTTATTTCCTATTGTTATTGTTATTTCTTTTTGTTATTTCTTATTGTTATTGTTATTTCTTATTGTTATTGTTATTTCTTATTGTTATTGTTATTTATTATTGTTATTGTTATTTCCTATTGTAATTGTTATTACTTATTGTTATTGTTATTTCTTATTGTTATTGTTATTTCTTATTGTTATTGTTATTTCTTATAGTTATTGTTATTTCTTATTGTTATTGTTATTTCTTATTGATATTGTTATTTCCTATTGTTATTGTTATTTATTATTGTTATTGTTATTTCTTATTGTTATTGTTATTTCATATTGTTATTGTTATTTCTTATTGTTATTGTTATTTCTTATTATTATTGTTATTTCTTATTGTTATTGTTGTTTCTTAATGTTATTGTTATTTCTTATTGTTATTGTTATTTCTTAATATTATTGTTATTTCTTTTCGTTATTGTTATTTCTTATTGTTCTCTCTTATTGTTATTGTTATTTCTTATTGTTATTGTTATTTCTTATTGTTATTGTTATTTCCTATTGTAATTGTTATTACTTATTGTTATTGTTATTTCTTTTTGTTATTGTTATTTCTTATTGTTATGGTTATTGTTATTTCTTATTGTTATTGTTATTTCTTATTGTTATTGTTATTTCTTATTGTTATTGTTATTTCTAATTGTTATTGTTATTTATTATTGTTATTGTTATTTCCTATTGTTATTGTTATTTCTTATTGTTATTGTTATTGTTATTTCTTATTGTTATTGTTATTTCTTATTGTTATTTCCTATTGTTATTGCTATTTCTTTTTGTTATTGTTATTTCTTATTGTTATTGTTATTGTTATTTTTTATTGTTACTGTTATTTCTTATTGTTATTGTTATTTCTTATTGTTATTGTTATTTCTTATTGTTATTGTTATTTCTTATTGTTATTGATATTTCTTATTGTTATTGTTATTTCTTATTGTTATTGTTATTTCTTATTGTTATTGTTATTTCCTATTGTTATTGTTATTTCTTTTTGTTATTGCTATTTCTTATTGTTATTGTTATTTCTTATTGTTATTGTTATTTCTTATTGGTATTGTTATTTCTTATTGTTATTGTTCTTTCTTATTGTTATTGTTATTCCTTATTATTATTGTTATTTCTTATTGTTATTGTTATTTCTTGTTGTTATTGTTATTTCTTATTGTTATTGTTATTTCTTATAGTTATTGTTATTTCTTATTGTTAGTGTTATTTCTTATTGTTATTGTTATTTCTTATTGTTATTGTTATTTCTTATTGTTATTGTTATTTCTTATTGTTATTGTTATTTCTTATTGTTATTGTTATTTCCTATTGTTATTGTTATTTCTTATTGTTATTGTTATTTCTTATTCTTATTGTTATTTCTTATTGTTCTTTCTTATTGTTATTGTTATTTCTTATTGTTATTGTTATTTCTTATTGTTATTGTTATTTCTTAATGTTATTGTTATTTTTTATTGTTATTGTTATTTCCTATTGTTATTGTTATTTCTTTTCGTTATTGTTATTACTTATTGTTATTGTTATTTCTTTTTGTTATTGTTATTTCTTATTGTTATTGTTATTTCTTATTGTTATTGTTATTTCTTATTGTTATTGTTATTTCTTATTGTTATTGTTATTTCCTATTGTTATTATTATTTCTTATTGTTATTGTTATTTCTTATTGTTATTGTTATTTCTTATTGTTATTTCTTATTGTTATTGTTATTTCCTATTGTTATTGTTATTTCTTATTGTTATTGTTATTTCTTATTGTTATTGTTATTTCTTATTGTTATTGTTATTTCTTATTGTTATTGTTATTTCCTATTGTTATTGTTATTTCTTTTTGTTATTGTTATTACTTATTGTTATTTCTTTTTGTTATTGTTATTGTTATTTCTTATTGTTATTGTTATTTCTTATTGTTATTGTTATTACTTATTGTTATTGTTATTTCTTTTTGTTATTGTTATTTCTTATTGTTATTGTTATTTCTTATTGTTATTGTTATTTCTTATTGTTATTGTTATTTCCTATTGTTATTGTTATTTCTTATTGTTATTGTTATTTCTTATTGTTATTGTTATTTCTTATTGTTATAGTTATTTCTTATTGTTATTGTTATTTCTTATTGTTATTCGTATTGTTATTTCTTATTGTTATTTTTATTTCTTATTGTTATTGTTATTTCTTAATGTTATTGTTATTTCTTATTGTTATTTTTATTTCTTATTGTTATTGTTATTTCTTATTGTTATTGTTGTTTTTTATTGTTATTGTTATTTCTTATTGTTATTGTTATTTATTATTGTTATTGTTATTTCTTAATATTATTGTTATTTCTTATTGTTATTGTTATTTCTTATTGTTATTGTTATTTCTTATTGTTATAGTTATTTCTTATTGTTATTGTTATTTTTTATTGTTTTTGTTATTTCTTATTGATATTGTTATTTCTTATTGTTATTGTTATTTTTTTATTGTTATTGTAATTTCTTATTGTTACTGTTATTTCTTATTGTTATTGTTATTTTTTATTGTTATTGTTATTTCTTATTGTAATTGTTATTTCTTATTGTTATTGTTATTTCTTATTGTCATTGTTATTTCTTATTGTTATTGTTATTTCTTATTGTTATTGTTATTTCTTATTGTTATTGTTATTTCTTATTGTCATTGTTATTTCTTATTGTTATTGTTATTTCTTATTGTTATACAGAATTAAAAGACAGAATGGATATCTCACAGTTGAAGGCTAAACAGTGGTTCGATCAAAACAAGCTGAAATTAAACATAGCCAAAAGTGAAACCATGTGGTTTACACAAAAAAAAATTGTAAATCCGTATACAAATCCAGTCAAATTCTTAGGGATATTACTGGATTCTAGTTTATCATGGGAACCGCAAATTAATGCTCTGGCCATAAAATTAAGCAGGAATCTATATCTTTTAAGAAACCTGCGTGATTGTACCGACCCGAAAGTGCTTTGGACAGCCTACCATGGTCTATTTTCGTCTTTAATGTACTATGAAGTACTCGTTTGGGGTCACTCTTGTCATACCTCGAGAATTTTTGGGCTACAGCGGAAAGCTATTCGCATTATCACGGGTGTAAACTTCAGAGAAGACGTCAATCCAAAATTTATTGAAAATGGGATACTTACTTTCCCTTGTATTTATATCTTCAATGCACTAATATATACAAAAATCAACCTATCTCACTACGAAACGCACGATGAAGTACATAATCACAATACAAGGTCTTCCCATAAAATCAATATTGCATTTCATAGAGTGCATAAAACCAGAAACGCAAAGAACTATTTTGGTCCTAAATTATACAACAAATTGCCTCAAACAGTCCAAAATCTACCGATACCTCTTTTTAAGGAACTCATCAAAAAATTACTTGTGCAGAATGCATTTTATTCAATTTCTGAATTTTTCGACATGTCATTTTGATTTTGTTCCAAATTTAAACTGTAGTCCCATCAAGTATACATTTTAACCTGTATTTTAAACTAGTTTGTATTACCCTGCTGTTTGCGTCTCTTACATTTGTATTTTGTATTTATGTGTGTCTAATGTACGGTGATTTTTATGCACACTGTTAATTTTAATCTGTGATCCAGTGTGTTTCTGATCCCACGTTAACTATATTTTATTTTATTTATTTACATGTATGTATTTTTTGTGACTTATGTAAAACATCTTGTATGTTGATAACATTAAATAAATTATTATTATTATATTATTATTATTATTATTTCTTAATGTTATTGTTATTTATTATTGTTATTGTTATTTCTTAATATTATTCATATTTCTTATTGTTATTGTTATTTCCTATTGTTATTGTTACTTCTTTTTGTTATTGTTATTACTTACTGTTATTGTTATTTCTTATTGCTATTATTATTTCTTATTGTTATTGTTATTTCTTATTGTTAGTGTTATTTCATATAGTTATTGTTATTTCTTATTGTTATTGTTATTTCCTATTGATGATGTTATTTCCTATTGTTATTGTTATTTCTTATTGTTATTGGTATTTCTTATTGTTATTGTTATTTCTTATTGTTATTGTTATTTCCTATTGTTATTATTATTTCTTATTGTTATTGTTATTTCTTATTGTTATTGTTATTTCTTATTGTTATTGTTATTTCTTATTGTTATTGTTGTTTCTTATTGTTATTTCCTATTGTTATTGTTATTTCCTATTGCTATTGTTATTTCTTTTTGTTATTGTTATTACTTATTGTTATTGTTATTTCTTTTTGTTATTGTTATTTCTTATTGTTATTGTTATTTCTTATTGTTATTGTTATTTCTTATTGTTATTGTTATTTCTTATTGTTATTGTTATTTCTTATTGTTATTGTTATTTCTTATTGTTATTGTTATTTCCTATTGTTATGGTTATTTCTTATTGTTATTGTTATTTCTTATTGTTATTCGTATTGTTATTTCTTATTATTATTGTTATTTCTTATTGTTCTTTCTTATTGTTATTGTTATTTCTTATTGTTATTTCCTATTGTTATTGTTATTTCTTTTTGTTATTGTTATTACTTATTGTTATTGTTATTTCTTTTTGTTATTGTTATTTCTTATTGTTATTGTTATTTCTTATTGTTATTGTTATTTCTTATTTTTATTGTTATTTCTTATTGTTATTGTTATTTCTTATTGTTATTGTTATTTATTATTGTTATTCGTATTGTTATTTCTTATTGTTATTTTTATTTCTTATTGTTATTGTTATTTCTTAATGTTATTGTTATTTCTTATTGTTATTGTTATTTCTTATTGTTATTGTTATTTCTTATTGTTATTGTTATTTCTTATTGTTATTGTTATTTCTTATTGTTATTGTTATTTCTTATTGTTATTGTTGTTTCTTATTGTTATTGTTATTTCTTATTGTTATTGTTATTTATTATTGTTATTGTTATTTCTTAATATTATTGTTATTTCTTATTGTTATTGTTATTTCTTATTGTTATTGTTATTTCTTATTGTTATTGTTATTTCTTATTGTTTTTGTTATTTCTTATTGATATTGTTATTTCTTATTGTTATTGTTATTTTTTTATTGTTATTGTAATTTCTTATTGTTACTGTTATTTCTTATTGTTATTGTTATTTTTTATTGTTATTGTTATTTCTTATTGTAATTGTTATTTCTTATTGTTATTGTTATTTCTTATTGTTATTGTTATTTCTTATTGTCATTGTTATTTCTTATTATTATTGTTATTTCTTATTGTTATTGTTATTTCTTATAGTTATTGTTATTTCTTATTGTTATTGTTATTTCTTATTGGTATTGTTATTTCCTATTGTTATTGTTATTTATAATTGTTATTGTTATTTCTTATTGTTATTGTTATTTCATATTGTTATTGTTATTTCTTATTATTATTGTTATTTCTTATTGTTAGTGTTATTTCTTATTGTTATTGTTATTTCTTATTGTTATTGTTATTTATTATTGTTATTGTTATGTCCTATTGTTATTGTTATTGTTATTGTTATTGTTATTTCTTATTGTTATTGTTATTTCTTATTGTTATTGTTATTGTTATTTCTTATTGTTATTGTTATTTCTTATTGTTATTGTTATTTCTTATTGTTATTGTTATTTCTTATAGTTATTGTTATTTCTTATTTTTATTGTTATTTCTTATTGTTATTGTTATTTCTTATTGTTATTGATATTTCCTATTGTTATTGTTATTTCTTATTGTTATTGTTATTTCTTATTGTTATTGTTATTTCTTAATGTTATTGTTATTTCTTATTGTTATTGTTATTTCTTAATATTATTGTTATTCCTTTTTGTTATTGATATTTCTTATTGTTATTGTTATTTCTTATTGTTATTGTTATTTCTTATTGTTATTGTTATTTCCTATTGTTATTGTTACTTCTTTTTGTTATGGTTATTACTTATTGTTATTGTTATTTCTTTTTGTTATTGTTATTTCTTATTCTTATTGTTGTTTCTTATTTTTATTGTTATTTCTTATTGTTATTGTTATTTCTTATTGTTATTGTTATTTCTTATTGTTATTGTTATTTCTTATTGTTATTGTTATTTCTTATTGTTATTGTTATTTCTTATTGTTATTGTTATTTCTTATTATTATTGTTATTTCTCATTGTTATTGTTATTTCTTATAGTTATTGTTATTTCTTATTGTTATTGTTATTTCTTATTGGTATTGTTATTTCCTATTGTTATTGTTATTTATTATTGTTATTTCTTATTGTTATTGTTATTTCTTATTATTATTGTTATTTCTTATTGTTATTGTTATTTCTTATAGTTATTGTTATTTCTTATTGTTATTGTTATTTCTTATTGGTATTGTTATTTCCTATTGTTATTGTTATTTATTATTGTTATTGTTATTTCTTATTGTTATTGTTATTTCATATTGTTATTGTTATTTCTTTTTATTATTGTTATTTCTTATTGTTAGTGTTATTTCTTATTGTTATTGTTATTTCTTATTGTTATTGTTATTTCTTATTGTTATTGTTATTTATTATTGTTATTGTTATTTCTTATTGTTATTGTTATTTCATATTGTTATTGTTATTTCTTATTATTATTGTTATTTCTTATTGTTAGTGTTATTTCTTATTGTTATTGTTATTTCTTATTGTTATTGTTATTTATTATTGTTATTGTTATGTCCTATTGTTATTGTTATTGTTATTGTTATTTCTTATTGTTATTGTTATTTCTTATTGTTATTGTTATTGTTATTTCTTATTGTTATTGTTATTTCTTATTGTTATTGTTATTTCTTATTGTTATTGTTATTTCTTATAGTTATTGTTATTTCTTATTTTTATTGTTATTTCTTATTGTTATTGTTATTTCTTATTGTTATTGTTATTTCCTATTGTTATTGTTATTTCTTATTGTTATTGTTATTTCTTAATATTATTGTTATTTCTTTTTGTTATTGATATTTCTTATTGTTATTGTTATTTCTTATTGTTATTGTTATTGTTATTTCCTATTGTTATTGTTACTTCTTTTTGTTATGGTTATTACTTATTGTTATTGTTATTTCTTTTTGTTATTGTTATTTCTTATTCTTATTGTTGTTTCTTATTTTTATTGTTATTTCTTATTGTTATTGTTATTTCTTATTGTTATTGTTATTTCTTATTGTTATTGTTATTTCTTATTGTTATTGTTATTTCTTATTGTTATTGTTATTTCTTATTGTTATTGTTATTTCTTATTATTATTGTTATTTCTCATTGTTATTGTTATTTCTTATAGTTATTGTTATTTCTTATTGTTATTGTTATTTCTTATTGGTATTGTTATTTCCTATTGTTATTGTTATTTATTATTGTTATTGTTATTTCCTATTGTTATTGTTATTTCTTATTGTTATTGTTATTTCTTATTGTTATTGTTATTTCTTAATGGTATTGTTATTTCCTATTGTTATTGTTATTTATAATTGTTATTGTTATTTCTTATTGTTATTGTTATTTCATATTGTTATTGTTATTTCTTATTATTATTGTTATTTCTTATTGTTAGTGTTATTTCTTATTGTTATTGTTATTTATTATTGTTATTGTTATGTCCTATTGTTATTGTTATTGTTATTGTTATTTCTTATTGTTATTGTTATTTCTTATTGTTATTGTTATTGTTATTTCTTATTGTTATTGTTATTTCTTATTGTTATTGTTATTTCTTATTGTTATTGTTATTTCTTATAGTTATTGTTATTTCTTATTTTTATTGTTATTTCTTATTGTTATTGTTATTTCTTATTGTTATTGTTATTTCCTATTGTTATTGTTATTTCTTATTGTTATTGTTATTTCTTATTGTTATTGTTATTTCTTAATGTTATTGTTATTTCTTATTGTTATTGTTATTTCTTAATATTATTGTTATTTCTTTTTGTTATTGATATTTCTTATTGTTATTGTTATTTCTTATTGTTATTGTTATTTCTTATTGTTATTGTTATTTCCTATTGTTATTGTTACTTCTTTTTGTTATGGTTATTACTTATTGTTATTGTTATTTCTTTTTGTTATTGTTATTTCTTATTCTTATTGTTGTTTCTTATTTTTATTGTTATTTCTTATTGTTATTGTTATTTCTTATTGTTATTGTTATTTCTTATTGTTATTGTTATTTCTTATTGTTATTGTTATTTCTTATTGTTATTGTTATTTCTTATTGTTATTGTTATTTCTTATTATTATTGTTATTTCTCATTGTTATTGTTATTTCTTATAGTTATTGTTATTTCTTATTGTTATTGTTATTTCTTATTGGTATTGTTATTTCCTATTGTTATTGTTATTTATTATTGTTATTTCTTATTGTTATTGTTATTTCTTATTATTATTGTTATTTCTTATTGTTATTGTTATTTCTTATAGTTATTGTTATTTCTTATTGTTATTGTTATTTCTTATTGGTATTGTTATTTCCTATTGTTATTGTTATTTATTATTGTTATTGTTATTTCTTATTGTTATTGTTATTTCATATTGTTATTGTTATTTCTTTTTATTATTGTTATTTCTTATTGTTAGTGTTATTTCTTATTGTTATTGTTATTTCTTATTGTTATTGTTATTTCTTATTGTTATTGTTATTTATTATTGTTATTGTTATTTCTTATTGTTATTGTTATTTCATATTGTTATTGTTATTTCTTATTATTATTGTTATTTCTTATTGTTAGTGTTATTTCTTATTGTTATTGTTATTTCTTATTGTTATTGTTATTTATTATTGTTATTGTTATGTCCTATTGTTATTGTTATTGTTATTGTTATTTCTTATTGTTATTGTTATTTCTTATTGTTATTGTTATTGTTATTTCTTATTGTTATTGTTATTTCTTATTGTTATTGTTATTTCTTATTGTTATTGTTATTTCTTATAGTTATTGTTATTTCTTATTTTTATTGTTATTTCTTATTGTTATTGTTATTTCTTATTGTTATTGTTATTTCCTATTGTTATTGTTATTTCTTATTGTTATTGTTATTTCTTAATATTATTGTTATTTCTTTTTGTTATTGATATTTCTTATTGTTATTGTTATTTCTTATTGTTATTGTTATTGTTATTTCCTATTGTTATTGTTACTTCTTTTTGTTATGGTTATTACTTATTGTTATTGTTATTACTTTTTGTTATTGTTATTTCTTATTCTTATTGTTGTTTCTTATTTTTATTGTTATTTCTTATTGTTATTGTTATTTCTTATTGTTATTGTTATTTCTTATTGTTATTGTTATTTCTTATTGTTATTGTTATTTCTTATTGTTATTGTTATTTCTTATTATTATTGTTATTTCTCATTGTTATTGTTATTTCTTATAGTTATTGTTATTTCTTATTGTTATTGTTATTTCTTATTGGTATTGTTATTTCCTATTGTTATTGTTATTTATTATTGTTATTTCTTATTGTTATTGTTATTTCTTATTGTCATTGTTATTTCTTATTATTATTGTTATTTCTTATTGTTATTGTTATTTCTTATAGTTATTGTTATTTCTTATTGTTATTGTTATTTCTTATTGGTATTGTTATTTCCTATTGTTATTGTTATTTATTATTGTTATTGTTATTTCTTATTGTTATTGTTATTTCATATTGTTATTGTTATTTCTTATTATTATTGTTATTTCTTATTGTTAGTGTTATTTCTTATTGTTATTGTTATTTCTTATTGTTATTGTTATTTCTTATTGTTATTGTTATTTATTATTGTTATTGTTATTTCCTATTGTTATTGTTATTGTTATTGTTATTTCTTATTGTTATTGTTATTTCTTATAGTTATTGTTATTTCTTATTGTTATTGTTATTTCTTATTGTTATTGTTATTTCTTATTGTTATTGTTATTTCTTATAGTTATTGTTATTTCTTATTTTTATTGTTATTTCTTATTGTTATTGTTATTTCTTATTGTTATTGTTATTTCCTATTGTTATTGTTATTTCTTATTGTTATTGTTATTTCTTATTGTTATTGCTATTTCTTAATGTTATTGTTATTTCTTATTGTTATTGTTATTTCTTAATATTATTGTTATTTCTTTTTGTTATCGATATTTCTTATTGTTATTGTTATTTCTTATTGTTCTTTCCTATTGTTATTGTTATTTCCTATTGTTATTGTTATTTCCTACTGTTATTGTTATTTCTTTTTGTTATTGTTATTACTTATTGTTATTGTTATTTCTTTTTGTTATTGTTATTTCTTATTGTTATTGTTATTTCTTATTGTTATTGTTATTTCTTATTGTTATTGTTATTTCTTATTCTTATTGTTATTTCTTATTGTTATTGTTATTTCTTATTGTTATTGTTATTTCTTATTGTTATTGTTATTTCCTATTGTTATTGTTATTTCTTATTGTTATTTCTTATTGTTATTGTTATTTCTTATTGTTATTCGTATTGTTATTTTCTTATTGTTATTTTTATTTCTTATTGTTATTGTTATTTCTTAATGTTATTGTTATTTCTTATTGTTATTGTTATTTCTTATTGTTATTGTTATTTCTTATTGTTATTGTTATTTCTTATTGTTATTGTTGTTTTTTAATGTTATTGTTATTTCTTATTGTTATTGTTATTTATTATTGTTATTGTTATTTCTTAATATTATTGTTATTTCTTATTGTTATTGTTATTTCTTATTGTTATTGTTATTTCTTATTGTTATTGTTATTTCTTATTGTTATTGTTATTTCTTATTGTTTTTGTTATTTCTTATTGACATTATTATTTTTTTATTGTTATTGTAATTTCTTATTGTTACTGTTATTTCTTATTGTTATTGTTATTTTTTATTGTTATTGTTATTTCTTATTGTAATTGTTATTTCTTATTGTTATTGTTATTTCTTATTGTCATTGTTATTTCTTATTGTTATTGTTATTTCTTATTGTTATTGTTATTTCTTATTGTTATTGTTATTTCTTATTGTCATTGTTATTTCTTATTGTTATTGTTATTTCTTATTGTTATTGTTATTTCTTAATGTTATTGTTATTTCATATTGTTATTGTTATTTCTTATTATTATTGTTATTTCTTATTGTTAGTGTTATTTCTTATTGTTATTGTTATTTCTTATTGTTATTGTTATTTCTTATTGTTATTGTTATTTATTATTGTTATTGTTATTTCCTATTGTTATTGTTATTGTTATTGTTATTTCTTATTGTTATTGTTATTTCTTATAGTTATTGTTATTTCTTATTGTTATTGTTATTTCTTATTGTTATTGTTATTTCTTATTGTTATTGTTATTTCTTATAGTTTTTGTTATTTCTTATTTTTATTGTTATTTCTTATTGTTATTGTTATTTCTTATTGTTATTGTTATTTCCTATTGTTATTGTTATTTCTTATTGTTATTGTTATTTCTTATTGTTATTGCTATTTCTTAATGTTATTGTTATTTCTTATTGTTATTGTTATTTCTTAATATTATTGTTATTTCTTTTTGTTATTGATATTTCTTATTGTTATTGTTATTTCTTCTTGTTCTTTCCTATTGTTATTGTTATTTCTTATTGTTATTTCCTATTGTTATTGTTATTTCCTATTGTTATTGTTATTTCTTTTTGTTATTGTTATTACTTATTGTTATTGTTATTTCTTTTTGTTTATTGTTATTTCTTATTGTTATTGTTATTTCTTATTGTTATTGTTATTTCTTATTGTTATTGTTATTTCTTATTGTTATTGTTATTTCTTATTGTTATTGTTATTGCTTATTGTTATTTCTTATTGTTATTGTTATTTCTTATTGTTATTGTTATTTCTTATTGTTATTTTTATTTCTTATTGTTATTCGTATTGTTATTTCTTATTGTTATTGTTATTTCTTAATGTTATTGTTATTTCTTATTGTTATTGTTGTTTCTTATTGTTATTGTTATTTCTTATTGTTATTGTTATTTCTTATTGTTATTGTTATTTCTTATTGTTATTGTTGTTTTTTATTGTTATTGTTATTTCTTATTGTTATTGTTATTTATTATTGTTATTGTTATTTCTTAATATTATTGTTATTTCTTATTGTTATTGTTATTTCTTATTGTTATTTCTTATTGTTTTTGTTATTTCTTATTGATATTATTATTTTTTTATTGTTATTGTAATTTCTTATTGTTACTGTTATTTCTTATTGTTATTGTTATTTTTTATTGTTATTGTTATTTCTTATTGTAATTGTTATTTCTTATTGTTATTGTTATTTCTTATTGTCATTGTTATTTCTTATTGTTATTGTTATTTCTTAATGTTATTGTTATTTATTATTGTTATTGTTATTTCTTAATATTATTGTTATTTCTTATTGTTATTGTTATTTCTTATTGTTATTGTTATTTCTTATTGTTATTGTTATTTCCTATTGTTATTGTTACTTCTTTTTGTTATTGTTATTACTTACTGTTATTGTTATTTCTTTTTGTTATTGTTATTTATTATTGTTATAGTTATTTCTTATTGTTATTGTTATTTCTTATTGTTATTGTTATTGTTATTTCTTATTGTTATTATTATTTCTTATTGTTATTGTTATTTCTTATTGTTATTGTTATTTCTTATTGTTAGTGTTATTTCTTATAGTTATTGTTATTTCTTATTGTTATTGTTATTTCCTATTGATATTGTTATTTCCTATTGTTATTGTTATTTATTATTGTTATTGTTATTTCTTATTCTTATTGTTATTTCATATTGTTATTGTTATTTCTTATTGTTATTGTTATTTCTTATTATTATTGTTATTTCTTATTGTTAGTGTTATTTCTTATTGTTATTTCTTATTGTTATTGTTATTTCTTATTGTTATTGTTATTACTTATTGTTATTGTTATTTATTATTGTTATTGTTATTTTCCTATTGTTATTGTTATTTCTTATTGTTATTGTTATTGTTATTTCTTATTGTTATTGTTATTTTCTATTGTTATTGTTATTTCTTATTGTTATTGTTATTTCTTATAGTTATTGTTATTTCTTATTGTTATTGTTATTTCCTATTTTTATTGTTATTTCCTATTGTTATTGTTATTTCTTTTTGTTATTGTCATTGTTATTTCTTTTTTGTTATTGTTATTTCTTATTGTTATTGTTATTGTTATTTCTTATTGTTATTGTTATTTCTTATTGTTATTGTTATTTCTTATTGTTTATTATTATTGTTATTTCTTAT
>CAXAKX010000786.1:0-7500 GCA_963969525.1 Ontholestes murinus
CCTAGTAGGACGTCGCGACCCGTTGGGTGCAGGCCTAAGGATCGGGGTGGAGACCGAGTGGCGCCTTCGGGCCGTTTCCGTTCGGACCCCCGTCTCCCGGCCTGCTCGCCCGACGGTATAGCAGTGGCGCGGGGCCGCGATACTTAATTCGCGTCCGGCCCGTCGCAAGTGCTTGCGGATATCTGGTGGGCGTCTGGGGACTCGTGCCTCGACTCCGCCGGACCCGTTCGACTGCTGGCGACGGTGTCCTCGGACAGACTCCGTTTATACGCCCGTCGGCGACGCTTTAGCTTTGGGTACTTTCAGGACCCGTCTTGAAACACGGACCAAGGAGTCTAGCATGTTCGCGAGTCATTGGGACTTAGCGAAACCTAAAGGCGTAATGAAAGTGAAGGCCGTGCCTAGCGCGTGCCTAGGGAAGACGTGCGGGACTACGATCCCGCGCTGCACTCCTGGAGCGTCTCGTGCTCATTGCGAGCTGAGACGCACCAAGACGCACCAAGAGCGTACATGCTGGGACCCGAAAGATGGAACTATGCCTGGTCAGGACGAAGTCAGGGGAAACCCTGATGGAGTTCCGTAGCGATTCTGACGTGCAAATCGATCGTCGGAACTGGGTATAGGGGCGAAAGACCAATCGAACTATCTAGTAGCTGGTTCCCTCCGAAGTTTCCCTCAGGATAGCTTGCGCTCCGGTGAGCGAGTCTCATCCGGTAAAGCGAATGATTAGAGGCATTGGGGTCGAAACGACCTCAACCTATTCTCAAACTTTAAATTGGTGAGATCTCCGGCTTGCTCAAACGATGAAGCCGCGAGATCGGATCAGCGTGCCAAGTGGGCCACTTTTGGTAAGCAGAACTGGCGCTGTGGGATGAACCAAACGTCGAGTTAAAGCGCCTAAATTAACGCTTATGGGATACCATGAAAGGTGTTGGTAACTTAAGACATTATTTATTTATAAAGCATTACATTATGTATAGCTTATTCTAACTTAAAATTAACTTAAATCTACCCTCCCGCAGGTTAAAGAATAGGTAAAATAAATATCCCTCGTTTTGTAAATCTTTATTCCGCCCAGTACAAATTCCCCGTATAAAACATCCATAATAAAACACCCCCTCAATATATAGAATTTATTTCACCCTCTCCCGCAAAACACATAAATACATTAAAATCAATTTAGCCGTTCTTCTTTCTTATATCTCTTCTCATCACTGGTCCTCTTCTGCTCTTCTGCGACGATGAGTCCTCTTGTCCTCTTCTACGACGAATAGTCCACTTCTGCGATGTCGCAGCCTCCTTGGTATGTTCTCTTCTTTCTTCTTTCTTCTTTCTTCGTGACGCTCCTCTTCTGCGACGATGTGTCCTCTTCTTTTCTTCTGCGAAGATGGGTCCTCTTGTCCTCTTCTACGAAGTACGATCCTCTTCTGCGATGATGCGTCCTCTTCTTTGTGGTCCTCTTCTTTCTTCAGTGTGGAAAGTGGTATCCCGCGCGCTGCCCGTTCATCACCGTGTTTTGGTTTTCCGCCGGTATTGAAGTGATTCTGCTTCATATGAGCACGCACAGATAATTCTCACAAAAGCATGTATAAAATTTAGCCCGTTTTCAATGACTCTATTGAACCCGCAAATAATTTAAACACGTCCCAGAATTTATTTTCGCGCCTAATATTGACCAGCTCTCCGTAGTTAGCTGGCCATCCTAGTCCAGCCGAGACGAGCTCAACGTGTGCCCGATCTCGTTGCTCCTGCGTAAACGAGCAGGAGAACATAACATGTTCCGCGCTATCAACCCCGTTACCGCATTCACAGTCTTCTAATTCTACTTTACCTATCTGTTTAAGAAATTTCCCAAAGTTTCCATGTCCTGTCATTAATTGAGTCATTTCTGGTGTTATTTTCACTAAGATTTCCCGCCTTTCGTTTACCGATTTAATAAAATTGAATGTAACCCGCCCGTTAACCGAATTTGCCCATCCGTTATTCCACCTGACTCTCGCGTCGCCTCTAATTAATCGTTTCGCGTATGAGAACGGTGCTCTATCGTAGACGTTCAAAACTGTTTCCCTCGTGGCTTCTTTCGCAAGTTTATCTGCCCTCTCGTTTCCCTCGTTTCCTACGTGCGCTCGCGTCCAGTGAAACCTAATTGTTTTTCCCCGCGCTTCCCTTATTAATCGGTCTATTTCTAACATTAATTCCGTTGGTTTCCGCATTGATCTAAGTGCATGAAGTGCAGCCTTAGAGTCGGATATAACGTGCCACACACCGTTCTCTTTTTGTTTTATATATTCGACCGCGGCCCTAATTGCAACTAATTCACTCTGGAAGACTGTGCATTTATTACCCAATTTAAGTTTTAAAAAGTCCTTTTCCGCGCCCAGTTTATATACCGCAATGGCCGCGCCGATGCCATGTTCCGTTTTTGACCCGTCTGTAAAAATTGCGTTTTCCGCTTCGAATTCCGCGTCTACTACGTTAAAATCTATTCCGCGATTCTCAGCTGGATGCCTACTTAAATGCCCTCTCTGTTCTATTAATACTATTTCGTCGCCGCGATCTAATTGTCCTGAGTTTCGCGTCCGCCATCGTAAGCTTGTTTCCCTAATTTTTTCCTCTATTGGAATTAAGTCCGCAATAATTAGTACCGCATCCGCTGAAACCGTTTTATACGCTGCCGCCGCGCCTATCGCCATTATACGTTGCACCGATCGCAAATTCTTAATTTCTCGTGATTTTAACTTATTTCCCCATATCGCAGAACCATACGTGATAGCCGGTTCTATCGCGCCCAAGTATATTGTCCGCATCGCGTCCCTCGTCAAGCCCCACGTGAGTTTACAAGCCACCCGTAGCTGTTGTGAAATTTTTCGCGCCTTTATGCAAATATAATCTATGTGCTGCCGCCAGCTTAATTTTTCATCGATTACAATACCAAGATATTTAATACTCTCCGCGCAGTGAACAAATGTATCGCCCATTTTAAAATTTGGTCTCGCCTGTTTTAATTTTCCAAAAAAAAGTCCCGTCGTTTTATCCGCGTTGAATTTTAATTTAACTTCCTCGCCCCAACTATTAATAATTTCTAATGCTGAATTTACCGTATTCTTAAGCCCCTTATATTGACCTGACCGTGCAAGTAAAACCGTGTCATCTGCAAACGCAATTATTTCACAGTTATCTGGAATGATTTTCCTCAGAAGTGTCGCGTGAACTATTTTCCAAAAGCCCGGTCCTGATTTTGACCCCTGCGGACAACCTCGTTCGATTTCCCTAATAACCGATTGCCCCGCGTAATCTATTCGCGCCGTACGTTTTTCTAAGAAATCCTTAGTTAATTTAATTAAATTTCCCGGTACGCCCATCCTTCCCAATTCATTAATTATAATCGGCCACCACGTATGATCAAACGCCCCCGCAATATCTAACGAAACTACCGCGCTGTAGTCACCCGCCCGTTTCGCGTTTTCTACAAAATCTATCACTCTCTTTACCGCGTGCACCGTTGTTTTCCCCTTCGTAAAACCGTATTGATTAGCGGCCGTCGCGCCGGTAGTCTCTAGATGATATTCAATCCGTTTGATTAAAATATCATCCAGGATCTTCCCGAGACAGGGAAGCAAACAGATAGGTCTGTAACTTCCCATATCCGCGACGTCCTCTTTCCCTGCTTTTGGAATTAACCTAACGTCTGTGTCTTTCCAACAAGTCGGAAAGACTCCCTCTCCTACGCACATACGTATGCATGCAAAAATTTCCTCGCCTATTATACTCATTGCCCGTTTAACTATTTCGATAGTGATTTTATCGCGCCCTGGTGCTTTTTTTGCACCTATTCCTCTAATCGCGTTATCTAATTCGACACGTGTGAGGTCACAATCGTTTGCGCCCCCCGTGACACACGCCGCCTGTTCACGAATTTCTGTGTGTACCTCACTATCATTAACCGCGTTATCTTCCGGAAAGAATTTATTTAGTAAAGCCGCCGCCGTTTCTTGCATCGTTTTTGTATACGTTCCGTCCGCCAATCTAACATTCGAAATTACATTACGCCGTTTACTGCCCCTAATTACTTTATACGCGCACCCCCACGGCTCTTCACTAGAAGATTCCGTGCAAAATCGTTTCCATTCATTTAACCGCGTGTCTTTAATTAATTTTTTATACTCGTTGAATTTAGCATAATATTCGCGCTTTTTGTCGTCCCTTTCTACGTCCCCTCGCGACCTATTCCACGCCTTTTTTAATCTACGTACTTCCGCTCTCGCGTTATCTATTTCCCTAGTCCACCACGGTACTGATTTCGCGAATTTTTTAATTCGCGGAATCCCTGCCTCGCATGCCCCGACAATTAATTTATTTATTATTTCCGCCGAATTATTAATACCCTCTCGCGATCGATCAGCTAATGCCCTTATAATCTGATGTCTATTGCTTTCTAAAATTGAATCAAATATTTCCCAGTTCGCCCGTTTGATGCAGAATCCGCGTTTTTCGTTTGAATTATCATTAATCGCGCCTCCAATTTCCCACCTAATTATCCTATGATCTGAAATTTCATTTTCCGTATCTACCGACCATCCATACACCGAGGCCGCGATGTCAACAGAACAAGCTGTCACGTCAATGAAGCTTGTTCGGTCCCCCGGGCCGGCATATGTTGGTATATTTCCCGTATTCAATATAATTAATTCGCGTTCGTCTAAAAGTTCCGAAAAAATTCTACCACGTTTGTCCTCCGTAGGGCTGCCCCATAATCCGCATTTCGCATTTGCGTCGATTCCTAGTATAATTTCCCCTTTGTTTGCTAATGACCCTAGCACGTGTCTAAGCTCACTAATGGCTTCTTCGTAATCCTCATCCCTCTTGTTACCTGCGCACGGTAGGTAAGCCGAAATTCCGAAAAATCTTAATGACCCCTTTTGAAATTCTATAACCGTAATTTTCTCCGAACACAAATCTGTTAAAATTACCCCATTAGCCGTACCTGAATTAACGCAAATTGCCGTCCGTGGGCAATTACCTACTTTATAAAAAATATCCATATGTGAGGTGAAGCCTCTTACTCTGCCTCCGCGTATGTTCGGTTCCTGGATAAAACAAATATCTATTCCCTCGTCCGCGATTATTTTCGTTAATAAATTTACCCCTGACATGCTTTTGTTTAAATTAATCTGCGCACACTTCACCAATGAAACAGAATCACTTACCCCGTTAGAATTCGGTGTTCGATTAAACATCGTAATCGATGCTGTCGATGTACCGCTCCTCGAATCGCTTCATCGACGGGCAGCGTCGCGATTTGGCATCGTGGTCAGTCTCGAATTTACGTCCATCCTTTACCGTTTCATTATGTCGCCTGCACACAACACAACACGTTTTGCGGCTCTTGCATTCCTTGAATGCATGGCCGCTTTCACCGCACTTTCCACACACTTGTTCTTTTATTTTACAGTCCGCAGATCTGTGACCGAACCCGTGGCACTGAAAACACTGTAGAATTTCTCTATAGTCTTCCGCGAATACACATTCATAACCAATTTTCAGCGGTCGATCTTGTAGAAGTTTCCTTAGCAAAGCAGGCACTTCCACAACGACAGATTTTGTGTACTTGTTCCTAAAGTTCTTGATATGCCGCCGTACACTAACGTTCTCCTTAAATTCCTCCATAGATTTATAAATGCCACGTACAAATTCGTTTTGTCTGTAAATGTTATCTATTACAGTTTCGGCCGTGGCGTTGACGTCGATTCGGAATAAACGCATCCACGGCTTGCGTTTCTCCACGTTGTTCATTTTTAATTCGGTCTTATTAACAGCCTTTTTAAATTTCTCTAGATCGTTGGCATCCGGACAGTTAATTTTCACGCCTCCATTTTTTAGCATAGTCATTTTGGCAATGCCGATTTCGTTCTCCACGGGATCAACACACGTCATGATGCGACATTTAACTTGTGCACTTGTTAATTTATCTTCCCCGCATTTAACAATCACCTCGTTTTTCTTTAAAGCACTCACATAGGAGCTCTTAACCTCCTTTCTGGAAACCGGCTTCGCCGTCGCTTTTTCCGCCGGAACTTGCTCCGCCAATTTCTTTTTCATTTTCTCCATATTGTCGTCCGCAGCGTCCAACAACTCGCGCCTATTTACCAGCATGCCGCACATTATTAGCATGGTATTTGCCATGCTGTTTACAGTTGCACGTACTTCTTTCCGGTCCGAAACACTAATTGTCGATGACACATCCGGTACAAGTTTCAGGATTTTCTCCTTCATCTCGTTCACATTAGCCGCAAATTGTTCTCCTTTCACCGCACTCACCGCACTCAGGTAAAAACAGGTAAAGTTGCAAAGGTCGCTCGAAGTTAATCCGCTTATAAAAGTGCTCGCCAGGTAGGTGCTTAAGGGAGAGAACACGTCTGCTCCGCTCAAGCTCTGGATCGCAACTGGTAACTTAAGACATCAGGACGGTGGCCATGGAAGTCGGAATCCGCCAAGGAGTGTGTAACAACTCACCTGACAAAGTTACTAGCCCTGAAAATTGATGGCGCTAAAGCGTTATGCTTATACTCGACCGTCAGCGGCATGTGCGGTGTACGGCCACAACTCGTAGTGGCCGGCCATGAAGCCCTGACGAGTAGGAGGGTCGCGGCGGTGTGCGCAGAAGGATTGGGCGTGGGCCCGTCTGGAGCCGCCGTCGGTGCAGATCTTGGTGGTAGTAGTAAATACTCCAGCGAGGCCCTGGAGGACTGACGTGGAGAAGGGTTTCGTGTGAACAGCCGTTGCACACGAGTCAGTCGATCCTAAGCCCTAGGCGAAAGCCGATGTTGATGTTGGTGTATCTCAATGGCGATGACATTTTATAAACATATATGTTACATTGTTGATAAAAATCACACCCAACGGGCGAAAGGGAATCCGGTTCCTATTCCGGAACCCGGCAGCGGAACCGTTAATAAGTCGTGCCCTCGCAAGAGAGTTCGTCGGGGCAACCCAAAAAGACCTGGAGACGCCGTCGGGAGATCCGGAAAGAGTTTTCTTTTCTGTATGAGCGTTCGAGTTCCATGGAATCCTCTAGCAGGGAGATATGGTTTGGAACGCGAAGAGCACCGCAGTTGCGGCGGTGTCCGGATCTTCCCCTCGGACCTTGAAAATCCAGGAGAGGGCCACGTCGAGTATCCTGCCGGTTCGTACCCATATCCGCAGTAGGTCTCCAAGGTGAACAGCCTCTAGTCGATAGAATAATGTAGGTAAGGGAAGTCGGCAAATTGGATCCGTAACTTCGGGATAAGGATTGGCTCTGAGGACCGGGGCGTGTCGGGCTTGGTCGGGAAGCGGGTCCTAGCTGATGTGCCGGGCCTGGGCGAGGGGACGCGTGCGTTAGCGCGCGCCGATCCGAGCTCGGTCCCGTGCCTTGGCCTCTCGCGGAACTTCCTTGCTGCGAGGCCCGCGCGTGCGCACTCGGTGGCTCTGCTGCTGGCGTGCGTGTGCCGGTGTCCTCTT